>MU696497.1:5737-26622 GCA_026770625.1 Nicotiana glauca | reverse complement strand
GCCTGATCTGGGCCGTCTATTGGATTTGATCAACGGCCTGCATGTAAACGCCAAAACGGCGTCGTTTGGCCTATCTCTGACGGCTTGGGTGAGACGAGTTGGGCTGGCACTTGGTTTGGGCTGGATTTGTTTGCAATTTTAGCCCCTTTGTGTCATTTCTTAGCTAGCCACGCTCAAATTAAAACCACTTTAGACACATTGAGAGGAATAAAATTATACGCCTATTAATTAACACTCAAACTATTTAACACAAATTACACATTTAAATAGAATCCTAATGGCAAAGCACAAAACTGTGTATTTTTATAATTTTCTTTTTAACCATTTTATGATTAATAAAAGATTTTACGGCCGCACAAATAATTCCTACAGGCATGCAACACCTATTTTTTGTATTTTTAATCAGTGCAAAAATAAACACACACCTACAAAATATAACACATACTCCACAAAAATCAAACGCGCTACAAAACTATTTTTCTATATTTTTTGGGAGTAATTGTCGTGAGAGCAAAAATCACGTGCTCACAGATAATAGTAGATTATTAAAGAAAAATCCAAAAAATAATTTGAAGTGATATCTTGAACAATTACACAACTCCACTCTAGATAGATACTCGACTCCCTTCCTAGCTCCCTGTGAAAATCGATCCCGACCCACAAATCGGGTAAAAGCTATTGAGATCCTCTCTTCCTACTTTTAAGTAGTGAGGAGTAGGCTGCGATCACATACACAATGAATGTACAAGCAATGGTACATGTACCAACTACTCGATGCAAATCCATTTACTTTACTGAATGATTAATTCAGCTTCCTCTAGGCACATGTAGCATCTTAAGCATACATTTTCACCATCATGTTGGAGGTTTGCTTGAGTTAGTAAGTTCGGTCCACTCCAATGGATTAAAGTTGAAGGAGATTCTCTTCCACCTCCAATTTAAGGTTTCAAATGCGCCAATACTCTCTGATAAGAAAAAAAACCATTACGATACTTATAAACCAAACTTGGAGATACAGCTACGCTCTTGTTTAGTATCCAAGGTTTAGTACTCTTTAAAATATTATTCATAAGATACTGAGGAAATTAGATTAGCCGGTATAATTATCTCTAGTTAGTTCAGCTACATTACGATTATATATCTCCTAAAACTTAAATGAAGTTAATAATCAAACAACCCCCATAGAACAAAAGATACTCGACAGTGAGACCAGAAAGCTTAGGGAAAATATGTGAAGTGTCTATATATCGATGTTTAGCTCATGTAGACAATAAAAGAAGGAATTTATGCCAATTATGGTGCTAAATATAGAGCAACTTGGTAACTATTCTTTGATCAGACTAACCTAAAGTAATTAATACCTCCATTGCTCAAATTAAGAACAAAGAGATCCACAGAAAAAAATTCCTACTAATAATAACACAAACCAAGAAAATAAAAACGGTAGGATAGATAAATAATTTTGTCTTCCTCAAAATTGTCAAGCATAATATCTAAAAAAAATAGATGAATCACCAATATATGCTTATGAAGATAGATTCAACACACAAAATAGTAAAAAGTTCATTAATTTCAGAGTATTCTGTTAAAATTACCAATTTTTTGAAGCTCACATAGTCATGCTTAATTCATCATTGCACAAGCTTAAATAGCCCCTTAAACTATGTATGACTAATTAACTAACCATAAAAATAAGAGAATAGAAAATGTGAACATATTAAAACTAGTGTAATTTTTTGTTTAGCTCCCTTCCTAAGGAGTGTTTTTTCAATACACTTTGTATTGCCTTGAAATTTGTTGTTATGTCAAAATGCTACCGGAATAGTAAAAGGGAGATGGCCCCTAAAAAACTGTCAATGATATTCAAACATATTTTAATTTATTTATAAAATAGAATCGTTGGCTATAGTTGGTATATTCTCATAAAAAAAATATCTGAAGTTCCCACAAGTCAAAAAGTTTAACACCATCTTGAGTTGCAATCTTATAGTATCACCACACAAGCAAAACATATCACTTAAAATTTAATCACACAACAAGCAAAACATATCACTTATAATTTTAATCACACAACCTGCTTTATGTTGCTAAAAGAATGATAATCAAAAGTTTCATTCATAACAGAATACTCATTGCTAAGAAATAATCATTTTATTAAAAGAAAATAGCATTACAATTGCATGACATTCAAACCTTACAACATTAGCTTGGCAGGTTGACAATAAAAAGGAGACAAAAAACACAGAGATGAAAAGAAAGGAAAACAGTAATTGTACTTGTATAACTATAGAGGAGTGTCGTTAGTAACTTATGAAGCTCTTGAAGCAAAATAAAATAAATATCTAACCTTACATCTTATATCTTGAATATAGCCACTGAAGTCCGTGTTTCAAGGATCCATAAGGGTGAATATGAAGATGTGCAGCAGTCGTATTCTGAAGCATCTACAGCCAGCATTAGAAGTTTGTACTTGACGACTCCATAAATGTGAAAACTACTCGCAACTCCACAACATCGCGAAAAAAAAAGTGTGAAGGGCTTGTCTTTTATATCATAATATCTTTGGATAGATTGTTGAATAAGAATAAGTATAAAGTTTATGCAAATACAAAGATATCTTTTTATTCAATATTGTAGCTACCGCTTCAATTTAAGCCTATTAATATCTTATGGTTTGCTAAGAAGAACAGGACCTTAAATCAAAGCAATAGTCTTATATTTCACTTTTTAAAAAATTTCCTATTGCTTTTGTGAGCAAAAGACCATATATGAAGATGCAGCAACTAACATTAACTAATTAGAATATCTATAAATCTGTTTCTGTAAGGCAGTTTGCATTTCCACAAGCTAGGGTAATGAACTCGGCACATGAACAACGTACAATCATAAATTTTGCATCAAGTGTCTCACAACTCTAGTTCTCTTAGATTGTTTGAACTATAATAAGTTTTTCTTATAGGAGGAAAGAAATGCAAGACTCTAACAGTTCACAGGCAACTTGTACTAGTTGATCTTGCCAATTTGCTTTAATTTGTCTTGCCGGCATGCTTTAATTTGCTAACTGCTTCCTCCAAGTACCACAATACACCGGCATGCTTTAATTTGCTAACTGTTTCCTCCAAGTACCACAATACACGTATGCTGATCTTGAATTAAGTATACACCACATTACTAAGTGATTGAAATTTTTATTTGCAAAATAAGCCAAGGCTGCATGATTGTTTGAAAACTTTTAGCGTTAGGTCTACTCTTTTTAAGGTAAATGTTTCCCTTAGTTGTCAGGCCTCTCTTCTCCCCAACCATAGACCTGATGCTCTGCCTCTCCTCCACTTCTTTTCATTCTTTATATATTTTATGTATCTCTAAGTCTGCCCACAATCGCATACTCAACTTTAATAATATAGAAGTCACACAAAATGGAGGACACAAATTGAAATTACCTTTTTTAGCGTACACAGAAATAAGTAGCAAGTAGAGTGACTTACAAAAAGCCCTATCTATTATACAATTTCCTAACGCAAATAAAATGAATCAGGTAAAAGACAGAGTAATTTAATGTAACTCGCGGCGATTCAATATCTATTTATTTATTTAGCAAAATAAGAATTATTTTGAGTAACATTCACTTGTAGTATAAAGTTGGTAATTTATAACAAATATACCATTATCTAATGCTTAGAGACGTGAAACGTCAAGCAAAGAGGAGTAAAACATTATAAATTCTACAGTCTTTGAGCTAAAAAAATGTAGGAAAGAAATGATGACCTTTTGTCACCCCTCTTTATGCTACTATAGAAAGGTATATTTGTGCACAAAAGTAACCGAAACTTCAACATTTAACTAAAATTGTTTGTTTGCAATTTGAAACTGATATTCACCAATATGACCGACATGAGAATATAATTGAGCAATGAATTCATCATGTACAGTGTACTACTTTCTGATATCATTATAGCAATCAATCAATATCTAATAGTTTATCCAAATAAGAAGCCAAAATCTAATATTATTGCTTTAGGATGATTCAACTCCAGTGAATCAAATTGTTTAACCAACTATGCAAAATGATATATATTGGAATGATGAGCTCATACGGTATCAAACGATTTAAGGATATTTACTAAAGAAATATTGGTGAAACAAAATTGTATTAGACAATTTTATTTTTTTGAATTCTTTTGTTAATGATATTTGAACGAAAAATGTCGCTCGATAAAGTTGATGTGGAGCTATTGAATTGCTCAAAAAATAAAACAAACGAAATTGAAGCCCTACTCCTTTGATTTATCAATAAAAGAACCTATCGGAAGTTAGCTTCATTGTCATAACCACAAAGTAGAAAAAGACCCATAGTAAAATAATCAATTTATTACCAAGTACTCTCGACGAAATTGCATAATAATTGGAATTCATATACAGAAACCCAAAATTATAAAAGTGAAGACTGAATCTAAGATACCCGTGAATGTATCATCTTTTTGGAGATATCCAGATCTTGAATTCATTAACTTGCATGGAGAACATTAATTTTTCTCCTACCCAATTTGAAAACTCTCAAATGGTCAGGAAATGATCTAACTGTTTCTTTCCCCAAGTTTAACTGGTGGAGCAGTAGTCACCAACTGAGCTAGAAATACACATCCTTGAACTCCAATGATCTATAACAATATATAAATAGCAGAGAGATAACCATTACCTCTGTAAGAGAAGACAATGAAGAAAGCTAGATGGGGCGTGGGGAACTCTAAGCTTAGAATATTCTAGATGAAGAATGTAAGCGAATTTGAGAAGTAAGTTACACATTTAATTGCTCGGTCAAAATATTTACAATCCCAGCCAACTAGATATTTTATACACAAAATATACCTGTATTATACGTTTACCAACTTTCATTTTTTAGGCGAGCGGTCATTTAATTCAGTATATCTATGCTTATTTTTACTTTAATTTTTACTCTTCAAGCTAAATAGCTTAGTTTGAACCACGGAATGCAATTTTTAATTATCACTAGGATCATCACCTTTTTCTTTTTTCACTTTTGATTATTATGAACTAATTCTTAAATGAGTTTTAAGTTTCATTTATCGATAGAGTAAAACAAATTTACATGATCATATCACTTTAAAAAAATCGCCAAGTGTTTACAATAGACATGAGTTACTGTACTAGAGAAAAGATTAAGTGACCAGCTGCAATTGACTAAATTACTGTAGATGAATTTCACTTGCCCCAACTTTTCCTTTTTAAGCGCTGCAAATGATTTTCGCGTCTCCAACATCTAACTTTAGATGTTGGTTCAAATGGTATCACCACTGCTCTTTTCCTCTGCTCTTCGGGCTGCATCAAATACCAATAAAATAATACAGAAAACATCCCTCTACATTCCGCAAGCTATATATATTGGAATATGCTATGGAGCTAACCTAACTTGAAAACAAAACCATTGGTGAAAAAACAACAATTGAAAAACTGAAGTTATCGGAAGAACTTAAGGAGAAAAATCTGAATATCAAAGTAAAACTATTTACAAAAAGAAATCTCGCCTCAACTTCAGTAACCACGTTTAAGCCTCAACAGAAGCGATTTCTTCCTCCGCTCTGATCTTCAACATCGATACCCATTATCACATGGTTAGCGCATGCTGTCAAAATAAAATAAAATTTCTCTAGTGCATCAATGCATCAAGAATAAACAGACATCACAGATGAAAAAAAAATCTCAGGGAGAAAGGGAGATAATACCATATAACCAGTAGACTACTGAAACAATGAACCCATACTGCTGCAATTAGTATGAAGTTTCTTCTCATTGATTATCTTGTAACAAAAATCTTAACTAGCAATTAAGTGCTTGGGATCATCAACAACAGTTAGACAAAGGAACTAGGAAATCAATTTGCCAGAATATCTTATGTGCACATCTCGGTTGATTGAGTAGGACAACAAATATAGGAGGTTCCCTTGGGCAAAAATAAGCATGAGTACACAACCATACATCGGACATATACAGGAGTATTTTAGAAACAAGGTACTACATGCTCAGAAAAATATGGAAAAGCTTTAATGATTAAACTTTCACACTAGTACAAGGAAAATCTGACTTTGAACTAAATAATGTAAGCAGATATAGTTACCTTTGCAAATAACAGATAGAATAGCTAAATAAAAGACCATAAATCCACTACAATTGGCCAGTAAATGATGGAAGTGAAAAGAGCTACCTCTGCAAATAACACATAGATTGGCCAATTAAAAAACCATATAGTCCACTACAATTTGCAGTAAAGCGTATAATGAACATTCCTAGTAAACGATGACCACTGGCCTCACATGAACATCCGAAGACTTGATACCAAGTAATCTCAAAAGGGGGCCTTGGATATTTGGAAAAAGATTGGATGCTAGCAATCCAATTATGAACCTCTTCCTCGTCTCCATGATAGTACAATCAACAGCATTCTGCAGTGAACAGCGTAGAGCTGACATTTTCATCTTTATTTACGGCCAGTATTTCATTCCAAGATGTTCAACATGATAAGTGATATGCTTCTGCGAAAGTGCATATGATCAAATTCACCAACCCAATCCGAGGATAAACTTCTTTCCTGATGGATAGGCAATCTCCTCGAAATCTTACAGAGAAACAGAGAGTGACACAATAGGAGGAGAAATAAACACAATTTCTAATTTTTTTTTTTTTTGAGAAGGATATAAACACAATTTCTAATTGATAATACCAAAAATGTAGAAGGCCCTCAAAAATAATAGATCTGGAACGTATAATGATCCCAATGAACCCAAAGACTCGAAGAAATAATAATTTTAATAATAATAATAATAATAAATAAATAAATAAAGCAACAGATAAGGACTAGAAAAGGCAAGTCCAAAGAGAAGACTCCTCCTGTCAAGTATTCTCTCAGCTACATGCTTAACCTGACAATAAAGGAAAAAGTATAAGATCAGATGGCTTATGTGAGAAATCAAAAGACTACAACCGCAAATATGCATAAAATGCCTGCATGCATCTCTTCATCAAATGCAAACTTCTAATGCAGAATGAAAGTGCATTTGAATAACATAAGGTGCACTTAAATAACATAACATTTCCGTTGAAAGAAAATGAGTACAAGGGGAAACAATCACCTCACTTTCAATAACAAAATGGCATGTAAATCCCCGAAGTTCCAGCACTCGCCTTTGGAGCGAATAAAGATCATTCATCCCACTAGGAGGTAAGGAGGAGAAACGGAAACAGGATATAGAAAACTCACTTGTGTACTCCCTTTGTTCCCTCTTCTTTTTGCCTTCTTCACTGAATAATGCGTAGGAACTAGGAAACATCATGAACCAAGATCAAGCCACTTGGAGAAAATTGCCAAAAGCACACAGCTCAAAATGTTCTTTTGATTCCATGGAGCAGTACAACAGATCAGAGCAAGAAATTTGATATAGGATCACTAAGAGATTTCATCTTCAGACTTATCAAAAAAAAATAATAATAATAATCTTCAGTAAATAAATTTCTCTAAGGGGGGGAAAATAGAGAGTTTTGTTTTACTTATTCCGAGAAAAAAATCAAGATTTCAAAATGAAGAATATGATGCCTCAAAATGTTATGTATATTTGTTGCAACAATAACAATCCTAAGCTGTACACATACCAAAACTAAAGAAAAGTCAGAAGTGATTCAAAAGAGAACCCTGAACTGAAAGAAAGAAAGGGCTACGTTTTCCCTAAATAATACAGCTTCAAATCTGACTACCAATTGTAAACCTAATTTTGTCATCTCCGAAGGAATTCACGTCTATCAGCAGGAGTAGAAGTATAACATTCACATGGCAAAAATGTTTATCTTTTCAACCGACTTTTCCACCTTGAGAATGTTTTTCTTGCAGGCACACTGCTACAGAAATGTCAAAAGTGCCAAATTTATGGCAGGACAATTGATCAGTCTCTGATTATGAACAGATCCACAAGATGCTCAACAAAACGGTCTTGTCTTTCTTGCCTGCAGCTCTATAGACAACTAGCTTAGCAAAGATCATTTTTTAATGAGGAAGACATTCCTCACTCGCCAATGAGTGTGGTATCCACTAGTGAACAAATTGATCAGACTAATCACTCTGTAGCAAAGCATCAATAAGGATGATTATTCATCCGTGATCCATTATGATTTTGCACCCGGCTTCATCAGCATATACCTTTCTATCAACTTGTCAACGAAATCTCTAATCTGCAGATTTACCAATACAACAAATCAAAGGCAGAGAAGCAACGAAAAGAGAAAACAAATATCAAGCACATTGAGCAAGTGCTATGAAAAATAAAAGTATTTCTTTCGAGTAAATCTCCAAGCAGATCCATATAATTCTTAGTTTTTTTAATTTTATCATAATAATCCTTGGTATTTTGATCCCAACTGTATCCATTGTTCTCACTTGGACCTACACGCATTCTTTTTTAAAGGCGACAATCTGCTCATTACCGGCAAATGGGAGGTGCTGTCCTAAGTGGCAATGGAGGGTACAATATGATGACAGGGTGGGAGAGAGGGGACAGTGGCACTGTTAAGAGTGTGATAGAGGGAGTCAGAAACAAGGGAGGCCAGAAGCAGGGTATGGGATTTGCTGGGAAAGAAGAGTAGACTATATTGCTGGTGGGAATGGGGTGGTGGAGGTGGACCTGCAACTCCTTTTCCTTCATTTCCTTTTGCATGTTTCTTTTCTTTCAATTTTTTTGTTTTCAGAACCTTTTGCTAATAACTATTTTGCACTGAATTACATCAAAACACTCTCACTGGGGTTTCAAATGGGATTTAGATTGGTGCTTTTGAATAATGGGAGATAATCCAACCAGCCTACTGTTTTATCCAGATCAACATGATTGGGCTGATATTGATTCAACGGATTTCTGCTGGTAAATACTTTGGTTGCTCTGGGTATTTGGGCTTAAATTGACACTACTCTCATGGTAGACCATGAAATCACGTGCTTTTACAGGCGATAAACAAATGTACCAATTAAAATGAAGATACGTGTTTTTACAGGCGATAAACAAATGGACCAATTAAAATGAAGATCGCGACTATGTTATAACAACTCGATAAGGAACAAATTCATGGCTGACGGCACACTCAGGACATGGTTGTGTGAATTACTGTTATGTTATCGAAAGGTGAAGGCATGGAGGAAGACATAAATAAGAAAACTACTCAACTGAACCTATTAAACGATGTAAAAGGTGACATCAACTGAGAGCATTTTGTACCTTGTTTTTACGTTTGAAATCAAGAAATTCATACACCAGCATTGACTTTTCAGCATCCGTGGCGTGTTCCATTACCTTGAGTTTGGAACAAGATCAGTTCGCAAAGGATAGATATAAAAAGAGTAAAGACACCAAATTATGGGAAAAAGGATTAAAGAATCCAATAGGCTAGATAACTAGAGGTGAGACATGACAGAAATCAGACCTTTGTAGCAGTTTTCTTCATTATTGATTTATACCCGTCCTTATCGAGTTTCCGTGCTTTATAAAGAGGCATCAGCAAAGATCCAACATAATCTACAACAGCCTGCTTGATTCTTTCTGCTCCTCTCGGCTGATCATGCAACATCTCTTTATTTACAGTAATTTGAGAAGCAGAGCTCTCACACACTAACACGTCATGCTTTCTCATAAGCATTTTGGAACTCATGTTCGAATCCTCTTCATCAGTGACATGCATCACTGGATCATAGAAATCAGAATTAGCAGCAGCTGCTTGACATTGCCACATTTCAATGGCATTGTAATCCTTTATCCCTATACTACTTGAGCTATCAACCCACGCTTTGGTGAATATACTACTATCTACAGGTGCACTTTCTCCTGAGTGCTCCCTAAAATTAAACTGACATGCATTGTCATTTGAGAGGCTACGCTGTGAGCGATTATCAACAGACATTCTTGAACTGTCAAGGTTCACGCCAGCAGCAGAAAAATCAACAGACCAATCCCTCACTCGGCAGTTGCGGGAATCTATTTCAGATAAGCAATCTTGCCTTCCTACTGCACCACCAGGGCAATTCCTTCTGATGTCAGACTCATCATTTGCATATTGTTCCCGTCTAGCAAATTTGTGAAATGAGGGTATCTTAGGAAGCTGCAGAGGCATGTTACACTTAGCACCAGATGAAGCATAAGCCTGCAATGAAGTGTAATTATTGTACAGCTGCCTAAGAGAAGCCAAGATCTATTTGAGGAAAAAATCATTAAACAGATAACAAAATTTGCAATGTAGAGCAGCCCAAAATCAACATAACAAAAGAATCCAACATTGTGTGTTTCACCTTTTTCTAATAATTCGCATACTCGAGGAATAACCCAAAAACCAGTAAAATGTAGCATATTCCCAGATTGAAACAATGAATCAATACGATCAATAAATCTAGGGGATGATACATTATAAGGAACTAACCTCAGCAGCTGCAAGAGCAGCAACACGAGCTGCTTCTGCAGCAGCGAATGCAGCCTTTTCATCCTCAGACATGGGAACATCTTGCCTTTCCTCAGTGGTATCATTTTGCCTTCCTACTGAAGCTTGAGATGTTGATGGTTCAACATCTGGAATAGTTTCTAACGTGGCTAGCTTGACATTCAGCTTCTTGTTGTTGGCATTGCGAATTGGTGGTTTTCCAGGCGCTCCAGTGTGTTTACTCTTTGAAGTATCAGCAATAGTGGATTGCCTTAATAATTTCAGACCACCATTAGCAGCCTTCTCCTTTCGAAAAATTTCTATCCACACATTGACAAGCTGACTTGCTATGGCACGTATGTCACGGCTAGTATGCACACAGACTTTTTCTTTTACAGTTTTCCCGATACCTGAATAAAAGATGACAACAATAGGATCAATAAAATCAATACAAAGACGAAGCAAATGTACCCGTGATATGATGATTATAACGATCATCAGCAATTAACGGACATACAACGCAAATACTTTGGTTTTAACACAAAGAAACTCAAATACAAGAAATGGTTATAGAGAATATAGATAACCCCGGTGGCATATGCAAGTAAATAATTGAGAGGTAACAATTAGCTTATATCAACAATATGGGGAAAAAGCCGAACAGTTCCAAAGAATATTGCAGAACTGCATCTCCAACCACCAACCCCCGAATACTCGAAAAAAGGTTAACATAATAGATGACTAGAAGGAGAGCAGAATAGGAGGGATGGGGGGGGGTAGTTCCTTTTCTCAAAGGTACCTGACATTCGGACTGCAAGCAAATCAGTTGAAACCTTTACTAGTATACGAACACAATGACGCAAGAGTTGGGTCCCATCTTTGCCCAAGGAGTCCTGTGACCAACAAACATGAGTCAGACAACAAGCAATCTGTGGTCGACAGATATGGCATGAAACTGAAATATGTGCGGAATCTTACCAGCATCCACAAATTAAGTGTGCTAAGGCCTTCTTTAGTTCCAGCAAAAGATCTCAACACTTCTACAGGAAGTTTCAACAGTTCTTTCGCGAGATGCAATCTTCCTGCTGTTGTGTTGGCATTACAGAACAAGTCCCTTAACAAATTCTCCCGGGTCAAAATCTGCACCCCATCCAAAGAGTTCTTGCACAATACACTTGAGAGCTCTACTGCTTCAAGTCTCTTCATAATGTCCCTTATTTCACTCCTTTCAACATCCGAATGCCTCTTTGCATCCTCCATTGCCTCTACTTCTGCTGTGTAATCAGTGCCTGTATTCAATATATCGATGATGCGCACAGCTTCTCGTAACCCACTCATCATTGCACCACCAACTGTGTCAGGGTGCTCCTTGCAAGTAGCTTCACCCGCAAAAAATATACAGTTCTCCACAGGCCTGCCCAATATGTCATAATCTTCTCCAGATGACCCTACAGCCACATAAGAGTAAGCCCCATAGCTATAAGGGTCTTTTCCCCAGTCGGTGACCACAGAAGCAACTGGATCAGGTACCCTGTTCTCACCATAAAGCTTGCGTAGAACCAGTAATGAATGCTTTACATGGTCAGAGGAGCTCATGTCCTGGCCATCTATAGCAGCTTTTCCAACCACTAACGCTATAAGAACAGGTGCCCCAACAGTTTTCTTGACATTCCAGAACATAAAGCATCTCCCCCTCTGGTCTGTTTCTTCTGCAGTCGCACCAAAGTAATCAATAGAATCGTCCCAAAACACTTCAGGAAACTCCAACACAACTTTATTAAGAACACCAAAGCCGAGCCGTTGGATAGACAAATCTTTCCAGTAGGGTAAAGGTGGTGAAAATTTAATGGTTTCTGCCTTAAGACACCCTAATGGAACTGTAATAAGGACTGCATCTCCTGAAAACTCTCGTCCATTTGACGTAGAAACTTTTACCTTGTTAAACAAGTCATTTTTTGTCAGAATGTCTTCTTTGCAATATGAAATATCAGTAACAATGTGGTTTAAGTGAACGCAAAGTCCCTCACCCAGAGATTCAACAACGGAGCTGTAGCCGCCTTTAATCATACAATGAGCTCCACCAAAACCTCCATATGCATCATCCTGATTCCAATAAGGAAGAGAGACTTCTTTAAGTAATGCAGCACAACCATACTCCAAGTTGGCAAAATGCCAATCCATTACCCTCCTCTCAAGAGGGCTCAAGATCTCTATCTTAGAACTAAGATTTTGAGAAGTTCCCCCATCAGGAAGTGTCATGGATTCCACTGCTATTACTGATGATTTTTGTGGTTCATTACCCATATGATTTCTTGCAAAACGAGCCTTGCGACGTCTCTTAAGTGCATATTCTAAACCATCCTCCAAAGACATCCGCATGGCATGCTCCCCTTTTTGAGCAACCAACAGTACCATATCATCCAATAAGCTATTGAATTCTGCTTCCAATGCTTCATCTAGATCTGCTGGTACTTTCTGGCCAGTAGCTACATCGTACAGTGGACAATCACTGTTCAACACAGTCAATTCAAGACCCAACTGTGCACAAATCAATGAAGAAGGATCCGGTCTTCTTTCAGTCGCCACATCTGCCTCAATACCGGTAATAATGCTAGCACCAAGGTCAACTGGGACAGAGAGAGATGAGCAATCTGTAAAAACACGACCACCTATTCTACTTCTGGCCTCGAGCACGGTAACATGGAAGCCTTGGCGTTTCAGGTGCCGTGCTGCGGTTAGGCCAGCAGGACCAGCACCAACAACAATTATTCTATTTTTCCCTTTTGCATCACAACATGTGTTTTGCCTCTGACTCCCAAATGAGTCAGGTGGGAACCCACAAGTATTTTCTGAAATCACAAGATGTTTATCGGCTGTTCTACCATCAATCTCTGTATTGTTAGGAGGCAAAAAATCTGGATGTACAATATTCTGTAATTCACTATCCTTAACATCACCTGAAGGCACTGGAACAACTGAACCTAAATCAAATGGTTGACAGGGTGACTGTATATCAAGATAACCATTTACCCGCAAATCATCAGCAGGACATTCTTGTTGCTCTGATAGAGTAGATAACTCTACGGCCGGCCTATCAATGAGCTGGCAATCAGTTCCACTGTTTACTATCTTTTTCCCTTCACCAGATGAAACATCATTCTTCTCTGGCACGACAATCTCAGAACTCTTTGACCTCCCAAGAATAAAAGAAACTCCATCATCCGTATCAGTAACAGGAGCTCCAGAGTTTTCTACAAATTTTTCTTCTTTCAAAATTTTCAAGTTGTGGTCGACACCATTTTCAGCTTTATCCTTTTCTGAAGCAATTCCAAAATTTATGTAGCCCTGTTTAAAAGTGGTTAAACTGTGAAAATTCATGATAAACTAGCAAGTAAAGAGAACTTCATGAACCAAAAATAGTTTAACGTAGAAAGATCATATTAAAAAAAAAAGGGTAGATCTCCAGCTTGACTAAGAAAACTCCAATGTGAACTTGGAGGATTGCAAAATACTTACACAGTGATCAAGAAATGAATAGATTTGCCTAATTAAAGAAGCCCGAGGTGATTCATCCGCCAAAGGGGTTTCAGACACTCCACATTCTGAAAGAGGAAAGACACGGCTGATGTCTTTATTCCAAAGGCTCAAAATCTGATTCCTGCATCGCAACAAAGATTCACCAACCAACAGATGTCAATAATGAAAATATGAAAAACAACGAAGATTGAACAGCATCATAAAGGAAAGTTAACATGAAGTAAATTCCCTGATCCCGAACTGTACGCAAGTTAACAATGGAAAGTGCCAAAACCAAATTCCTCAAGTCACAAAACTCAGATTTATAATAGAGATAATAAAGAAGCTTTCAGGAATAGTTACTAGAGAGAGTTTTTTTATATTACAGAAATCCCGATTTTTGGCCCGACTCGGTGCACCCGCCCTCCCCTCTACCGTTGTTCTAAGAGAGAAACCCTGTTAAAAAGAATACCTGGAACAATATTCTAATTGTCTATGCATGTGCATACATAAATTACCTGCCTAAGAGTGGCTTTAGAATAAATTATATCAGAAGAGGTGAGGTGGACATGTATAAATTCCAGTACAGGCTGCAGGTTAGGGTAAGGTGAGAACCCTAAAGACCCATCCACCTGCGTTACACGAAAATTTTAAATTTTTTTAGTTTAAAATTTTCTTTTTCATTTAGAGTTTGTCTTATATTATCACCTTCCTAAATGAATCATCGCCTCTCATGTTCCTAGTTCAAAATTTTGCAGCACTCGTGAATGCTATGTTTGGTTGATAAGAAAGGGGGATTGGAGGAGCGGAAATGGTAATGGGGGATTGCAGTGCTCATGAACGCTGTCTTATCCTCCCCTACCCTTCTTGGAACCAAAGATAATATAATAGTATTCTCGCGGGATGCATCATGGAATGATTGGTACTTTGAATCTTTAGATAGATCTGAATCTAACAACCCGTCAAAAAATGAAACTACTTGCTCCCTTCTCTTACACACCACCAGAGTATGAACGAAAAGACACACAAACGAGGGTGGAACACCTTGTACTCCAACGGCTATGATAATTGCCTTCCAAGAAATTGACCCAGGTTCGACTTCCCAGATTCCATGGTGTGGGATACTGGGTATGTTATTGTTGTTGTTGTTCTTAAACTAGAACGTATATTTAGCTCAAAATGATCTAAAATACTAAACAAAGTAAACAACATAATATTGGATAAAGCAAATAGCTCTTTGGTTCATCAATGATTATCACAGTAGTTAGACCATAAGAGAGGACACCAATGCACAACAGAAATCAATGAGTCGTTCCAATTATATAGCCAACTAATCAGATAAAGTGTGTTGTTCGAAAGCCCCCGCCATATCATTAAAAATATTAAGTAACTTTTTTCCCTTTTTATTGCTAACAAAGTATATATTTCATATAGAAACACATTTAGAGCTTCAAAAATCAATGTTGACATGTGCTGTGTGCATGTTAAGCAATTTGAACTTTAAAATACATCAAGGGTTAGAAGATGACATATATTGCGTATATCAGTACATGCATTCATCAACCACAAAGTGGGATTTTGATTAAAGTTCCTTACTTTTATTTATGCAAGACAGTCGATCATTTCAAGATTTAAATAGATGAATTTTTCAATAGAAACAGCATTTAGAGCTTCAAAAATAAACAATAATATATCTTTTATTTCTGCAAGACAGTCGATCATTTCAATATTTAAACAGATGAATTTTTCAACAGAAACAGCATTTAGAGCTTCAAAAATCAACGATAATATATACACCTATTGTGTGGAGTACGTACATGTTAAGCAAGTTGAACTAAAAAAAGCATCGAGTGTCAGAAGATGATAACGATACATTTCATTCAAAAGGCAAAAACCACCATATTAAATCTGTGAGACGGAAGGAATACCAAAATAATTCCATGCATGCATAGATATTTTCCGCAAAGATTTATGCCTGTTTCAACGAATAAGATAATGCATTAAAATAATTTGTACTGCAAGCACTCTTAGTTGACAAAATTTTACAAAGTAACTAAAAGGATATGTGATGCGTTACATTTTCATGCAAAATAAGGGTGTGATCTAGCGGTCAATGAAGTGGATGAGAACCATGAGGTCTCAGGTTCAAATCCCAATGGAGGCAAAAACACTAGGTGATTTCTTCCCATTTGTCTAAGCCTTAATGGACAGAGTTACCGGATATTTGTTGTTGGTAGGAGGTAGTAGGTATATCATGGAATTTGTCGAGGTGCGCGCCAGCTGGCTCGGATACCACGGTTATCCCAAAAAAAGCCCCCACCATATCATTTTGAGAGAGAGAGAGAGAGAAACGAAAGAATAAAGTTCAAAATCCAAGAGAAGAGGGGAAGAAAGATACTAGCCCCTAAAGGCTTTAGTCTAGTGGTAAAAGCACAACTTGTGATGTGTGGGTTAGGCTCACGCCACAACTTCGAACCTCGCGACGAACAAAAGCCTGGTATTGAAATAGAGAAAGGTAGAGGGGCGGGCCTATTATCCACCAAGTCTCGGACCATTTGCCACTAGTGCTCGGGGATTTCTCAGTTGTCATAAAAAAGGGGAGGAAAGATACTATGCTTTCAAGGCATACTTTATATAGACTAAGCCTTCAAGTCATAAAACTAGCATCTTTCTTGGGCTTAGATGCCTCCTAGGAAAAAGCAAAAAAGACACTTCAGTTTCTCTATGCATTCAACTCGGCATTATAATATCAAAACCAACGCATGTAAGATGTAACAAATCATCCTCAATGTCAGCAAGGAGAAGAGGAATTGTTTGCAATGTCATCTGTCCAAAAGAGAAAAGAACTTTTTGCAATGTCATCCCAGTATTTACTGAAACTAACAAGATACAGGACCATTTTCCAAGCATCATTATTTCTTATATCTTTCCCACCAGACTAGGCAGAGATAACCCGTGTGGATTATGTTGTTAGTTACAAATTAAAATATTAACTAAAACTTTCTCCCTAGTTTATACTCTTAGGAAGGGTTCTTATCTAATGGCTCATCAAGGAAAGAGGAGCCAGGAGAATATTTATTTTTCTATGCAAATAGCCAGGGACTAGTTCAGTCTTTTTTTTGGCAACAATGAACTGAGCAGAGATCAGAATGACCCAAAGCAACAAAAATAAAGGAAAGATTATAAACATAATTTAGTTATCTCATGGACAATCTCTTGTAAGGAACTTAAATAGTACATTTACTAGAAGACTGGGTATGGTATTCAGAGTACAAGATCTGTCATTACCTGCATTCTAGATATTCCAGGAGTCCACCTTTGCGCTTTAGCACCTCCTTAAACTTGATTCTTTCTACTGGCCCAACTTCACGAGCTTTCAGCCCAACAGATACTGCTGCTGCCCCGCCATTTTTAGTATCCATACCTATCAACATAGACTCGAGCTTCTCTCTTGTTCTGAAGGAATGTCTACCATCTCCATCCTGATGACTGAGAAGAAAATCTTGCCCATGCACCAGAATTTCCCAATCAACATCACCCTCATAGGCCATGTCCCCATGCCTACGCTTTTTGGTCTTACGTGGAGCACGTTGACCAGAAAAGAGTTTCTGCCCTTTTCCCTCAGTAGCCAGTTGAGACTCAGTTTCTTCAGCAATGTTTTCATCACATTCTGGTATAATTGATGGAGAAGATGTGGCATCAGCCTCATCATCTCCAATAACAAATTCACTTCTTCGATGATTGGCACCTTCACAATTCTCATCAGCCAGTTGACTCTGATGGAAAGCTGAAGCGCACCTGCGCAATGAGGTGGCAGAATTATCAATAGTCATTTGTTCAGAAGAACCACAGATGTCATCACCATTCTCCATGATTTGGACCTCGTCCTTCATCTGGCTGGCAACTTTAACTTGCTGATTCCTTTCTATAGCCACCGGAGATAACCCACCCTCAAACACTTGACCATCCTCCTTTGACAACGAAACTGGAGCACAAGCTTGGTCATCAACAGAATCACCAGAAATTCGCTGCTCATCATAAATGTCATTTGAACGCTTATCTTCTACAACAAAATCAGCCGTCAAACAATCTTGAGCATACCCACAACCTTCCGCGCCTGTCTCCTCCTTGGCTGCAGGTGGGCCTTCTAAAAGGCAGGTGGATGGCATCAAAGTTTGAATAGACACATTTCCAATGCTTCCTTGTGGTTTATCAAGTTTGTTCAATAACTGAACGCTTCTACAAGAACCTGAATCATCTGCTCGGCTTGAAGAGCAAATTTGATCATCTACATGAGTTTCCCGGCTGCTTAAAATTGCATTTGAGTTCACATACATATCAGCCTTGAACTTGGTTTCTGACACAGGATGCTCAAACTCAAGCTTCTCGATATTCTCAGGAGTACTGGTATGTACAGACGAAATATCACGACCTGCTGCTATTGAATGATCACTAAAACCGTCCTTGGAAGCAGACTTTTCATGACAATTAGGCCAGTTCTTCGAGAGACCCTCATCATGAAGATCCTTACAATTTCCACCCGCAATATCATTCACACTGGCAATTTCCTCTTCACTAAGTTTAATGTGACATTTGATCTCACCATCTAGGACACCTGAGACCTTAATGGAAGATGCATCATCTATCTCATTGCTTAATTTCAACAACTCATCATTGTTCAATGCAGAAGAAGAGAACTCTAGCCATGAAAGGTGTTGGACACATTCTTCCTTTATGGGCATTAACTCACCTGACTTTGACCGCATATCTACTGAAACTCTATCAAGTGCCACGTGCACACTCTCATTGGATTCAGGAATTTCTTCAACCAATTTCCGGCATATACTTACGGAAGAAACGGGTTCTGTTGCAATAGGGCTGGAGTTCAAAACACCACATAAAGCTTCACTTTCCTTCCCTCTTTTCAAGTGCAAAGGACTGTGGGATCTCTTAATCAAACCAGATTGTGTTTTCTTCAGAAAAGCTGATAGTGAATCTTCTAGAATGCCACCATCAATGCAATTAGGAGAGCTTTTTCCACTCTTTTTATCACATAGCAAGGAGATATCCCCAGATACCTCCACTTTCTGTGGCTCCAAAGCAAGCTTTGGCCTCTTACTCTTTCTCTTATTTCCTTTCTCAAAACCTTTATCGATTGTCCCTTCAGATAGACAATCCACATCTGACCGACCCTTTTCCACAATCTTGGCCATTACGTTCACAGACCCATCTAGAGATTGCACAGTCAAATTACTTGAACTTTTCCCACTAGTAGATACAGATCCACTATCCTTCTTAGGACCCTTCAACTTTTTCCTAAAACTAGCTAAGGTATCATCCATACCAACCAAATCTTCATACTTAGCCGCCGCTTTTCGAACCACAGCCTTGTTACTACCTAGTTCAACCTTAACTTTTTTCAAGTTCTTTTTGCTTTTTAGCTTCAGTAAAGACCCAATAGGCTCATCATCTCCTGAATCAAACTCCATCTCGACACGCTTCTTAGGTGCTCTCTCCAACCCTAATTTGATATCCTCTTCCTCCCCCATGCCTCTAGGGCATCAATCAATACACTCCCCTCCTCCACATGTAAACCCTAGCCAAAAATTGCTTCAACACATTCAATATATAACCATTCCAGGGTACTGAATCAGCAAAACAAATCCAGGGTTCATAAACACAACAACATTAATATCCAAAAAAAACATAAATCTTCTTCCTTTTCCACAAAATTAGAGCCAATGCAAACAATTAATAATACTATTTAAGTTTTTCAGTTAAGTAAAAGTACATTCAAAATTACAGCCTATGAATTGTTAACAACTACGAACAGCTCAAAATTGAGATGAAATAGTAAGAAATATTAGAAAATTGGGGTTTTTGAGGGGGCAAAAGGAAGGATCGGACCCGAACGTTGGAGCTGTGTGTTAGTGTGTGAGGTCGCGTGAATGGAATCTTCTAAAGAGAGAGAGTGTGAGAAAAAGGAGGAAACGCCCTTGCGCACGTTAGCGTTCACCGGCTAAAGGAAGAGAAGTTCGGCCACGGCCTAAAGCACACTGCGCCTACTGTCGAGGGACGTTGATATGATATGACGGCAAATTTTTAGGGACTTTACACATAGACCCGCTTACATATTTTGTGTGTGTAATATTAGCCTTGTTTGACTTTGACCCGGGGAAGTGAATGATTATGAGAAAATCGGATTATGCAATCTAGATTGATACATTATTTTTAATTTCTATTATTAACATGTCAATTAGTAGTATAAATAGACACTTATTTGCACACTTTTTGACCTGTTTGGCCATAGATTTTGCCAAAGTATATTTGAAATTTTTTTTAACAAATATATATTTGGCCATAGATTTATCTAAATTTTGGTAAATTCCCAAAACTCAAATCCCAAAATAGTTTGGCCCAAAATATTACTATTATATTTTTTAAAAATTGCCCCAAACTTTTATATTTTATAAAAGAGCCCCCATTTATTATTTTGTAACAATATTACTTCGTCTCCTCGGTCATCTGATAACGTATTATGTAGTTCATTATAAAAATGATAATTCTGTACCAAATATATAGTATTGTTGGGTATTTATCATAGTTTTTAAAACTATAAGCATGTAATTTTGACCCGCACAATTTTTAAGAGTTATTTTTAGTATTCGTAGTATTTTTAGTACCTATTTGTAGGGGTGTTCATAAAAACCCAAAAATCGAACCAAATTGAAAACCAAACCTAAATCGACCAAAAAAAATCGATACTTTTTGGTTTTGAATTTTAAAAACCGATCGAATTTGGTTTGTTTTGGTTTTAATCAGAAAAAATCTAGAAAAAAACGAACCAAACCGACTATAGGAGTAGCTATTTCAAATTTATTATTACACACACACACGCACACACACACATA
>MU696491.1:35575-50361 GCA_026770625.1 Nicotiana glauca | reverse complement strand
GGGGGGGAGGAAGGATTTATTGCCAACATTCTTGATGGCATACCTGACGGAGTTGACCTCGACGTTTCTAACACCATCAATGCTGCGGAGAAATCCCTGCAGCAGGTGACGATTTTTCCTTGAGTGTTTCTTTTCATCCCCGTGCGTTATTCATTATTTTCTTAACTTCCCCATTGTGCTGTAATGCAAAAGATATATGAGCATGTCAACTCTTGGCTCCGTGGGGAACTTGCACACCATGAGAAGGAGTGTGATACTGTTGCTTCGAAACTGCAACACTCAGAGTCTCGAGGCGCTCAGGGAGATAAAGATTTCAAGGAGCTTCGAGCCTCTTTAGAGGCAGCTTTTCGGGAGAAAGCTGTTGTTGATGTACAGGTATTCTGCTTTTATCACATCTTTTCCTCCGCTCAGTATCTATATGTGTTTCGTGCCCACATATTCACCGTCTTGCTTCTTAATGAAGGTTGAGCGGGGATGCTCGAGGATTGATAAATTGGAAATGGAAGTCTCTGGACTGAGGGAGCGGAGTGAGCATACGACCGGGGAGCTAGCGACATCACGGGGCCTTCGTTCATATGCCCTCAAGGAGATTGTTGCATTGGCCGTGGCTAAACTCGATATCGAATGAGACGCTGCTGCTTACAAAGAGGACACGACAACGGCGCATGCGGTGGCTCGTGACATATCCCTGGCGGCTGAGCAGAAACTAGTCTGAGTTGTTGATCATGCCAAGGCGAAAGGAAAGAGGGAGGTCCTGGAAGAACTCAAGGCCCGGAGCTTCGAGTTATCTGCTGACCTGGACGAGGCCTATGTGGTAGAGGAGGAACTGGAGCGTTTAATTGTTCCCGATGAGAGCGAAGAGTATAGTGGCGAGGAGTAGTCTCCAAGCCTCCCTTCTCTATTTTTTATGCCCCTTCTCTTTTTTTTGTTTAATATTTTCTCCCTTCTGGGAAATGAATACTGGAAAGATGTACGACTGTTTTGTTAGAATATGAAAGGAGCCTATATTCTGGTAGTTCCTCTTGCTTCAGAGCACTGAGTATCGGGACTTCAGAGCCTTTTTGTACTTTGTAGCCGAGGTTGAGTTGATAACTTCTGCGGACCGACGTCGAGGATTCCTGAAGGCCCCCCATTTTCACGAATTGCGTGGGAGCCTGGAGTAATTCCACCATTGCGTTCCCCAAGGGGAGGGTGACGTTAACGTGGCCAGAATTAATTGGCATGTTTGGGCAACTGGTTGGTTATTTCCTAGACTTTATATATTCATCTATCCCCCCATCAAACGATGATTCTACAGTTTCCTTTTTGATAAGTTCATCTCTTCTGTATAGTCAAGTGCCCTCCGCGAGCCTCTTCACTTCTCTACTTTAGGTAATTTCTGTCTGGGTACCCCTCTTCTTCCAATTATTCTGTAGTGGCATGACCGCCACTTCAACGTCTGATGCTCGGATAATGGGGACTCCTTCCCATATTCTGCCTTTAGCTGGCGATAGTGGCCCTTCTCCAATGTCGGGGGAGCGGTGCTCGGAGCACACTACCTCGAGGAGTGCCGCTACGCCGGAAAACCTCCCAGTATTCTGGGCCATCGGGGGCATGTATTTTGAATTACCTCTTCGGTGGTAGTGGAGAACCTCGGGGTGATCAGGAGAGAATATGGATGGGGGGAAGGCGTGGTCCTGCAAGCCCCTTCCCCCGAGGAGAATGTCACATCGTATGTTGAAGGTTTCTTGAGTGTGTATACCTGCGTTCTTGCGCCAGGTTCCCCAGATCGGGTTATGCTTGATTTTTGTAAAAGATATTAAGTAACACTGGCGAAAGTTCATCCCTTCTTCTGGAGGATAGTATGGTCGATGAGATACTTTGCCAACAAGACTGGGATAGAATTTACTCTTAGTCACCTCATAAGGTTGTACCGGCCATTACGCTTACGGGGCCTGATTGCTCTTCAGCGTAGGTCTACTTGAGCTCCTATGATTGGTGGTCAAGAGGATGAAGACCATGGATGAATGAGCCAGTTTATTCGAGTTTAGATGACCGACGTTATCCCCGAATAATTCTTACCGTTCCTTGAGAAATGGAGCTCTACACGTAAGCACTATGTTCGAGCTGTCTTTTTCTTCGTATAAGGTCGGATCCATAATGATTTATTCCCGTTCTTTGCTTATAGCAACTCGTTGGTTGCCCAATGAGGTTCCGGACTTAGCTGAATAGTCTCGTAAGATGGCAGCATGCTAGACTCATGATAGGCGCCGGTGGCGAGACCTTTCAAAAGGAAGATGGGAGGTAAATTATCTTGGTAGGTGTCTGGCGTTCTCTTCCCATCCTTCTCTTTTCTCTTTCACGGGGGGCCTCCTCTTTGCTGACCTGCTTGGTTCCCCTACTGTAGGTGCCAGAAGTTCATTCGAGGCGAGGCCGCTGGTTCAGAGATCGAGGAGTGTTAGAAAAAGGAAAGATGTTCCATGGTGTGAGAAGGCTTGCGGTGAGGCGCCTTCTCCACAGCGGTTGAGAGGAAATGATTTGATCGATCGGCCAGCTTTCGGGACTGAAGCTTTATTGGACATAGCTTCAACCCTCGGTGAGGCTCATCGTTTTGGCCTTGCGGTGAGTTTGTGACAAAGATGTTCTGGCCCGGTGCTTTTTTTCTTTCTTCTTCATACGCCTAACTTCTCTTTTTCAGGCTTTCGATAGGCTCAATGTCGAGTTGCTTCATCGCGAGACCCAGTTGTAGGAAGCTCGGGAAAGGGGAAAATCCCTCAAGCTTCTCTGCGTGGCAAACTAAAATCCCTCAAGCTCTTTTAAGGTGCGGGGCAGATCGAAGCCGTGCTCGGGATGACCTCTTGGAGAAATAGGTATCCCGCCTTCCGTGTTGGCTCGTATTTCCCTCCCCTCCCTTTTTCTATCTTGCCTTCCTTTGAAGTGATATTGTTTCAGTTGAAGGGCAAGGCAGATGAACTGGAGAAACTCTGGGGCGAGGTTGGTGCTGCCAATCGTGAATTCACCGAACCACGAGCGTGCATTAGTGCTCATTCTGAAGCCAAAGAGAGAGCTCAGGCTACGACATCCGCCTTTGAGGTGCAAATTTAGGTTGCTCGTGCGAGTGAATCCACTCGGGCGAAGATGATCGCGAGGCTATAATCTGAGCTATCGAGGGCAAAAACCGAGGTGGCGAACGTCCGGGTCGAGGTCATAATAAGTAACACCCGGGCGGGACAAAATATAGCGGCCTATTGAAATAGCGTCGCTGTTGTTAGGGCCGAGCAGAAGAAGGCCCTCGATCGCGCAGGCGATAGCAGGGAATATAAGAGATGTACATCCCGGTGGGAGACCCTCGAATAGGTTTATGCCAGAGGCTTTTATCTCTCGGAGGAGATCGCACATGCCAAAGGAGCGGAGTTTGATGCTAAGTTTCTGATATCTGATGATGAGGAGGAGGCCGATGGACCGTAGCTGCTGAATAAAATAAGGAAATAAAGGGGGAACAAATATTCCCTGCCTTTTTTGCTATGTGTGTGTGTGTGTGTGTGTGTGTGTGTGTATATATATATATATAGCTCTCATTATACGATGCAGCCTGAGATTGCGCCTTATTGACATGTAATAATAAGGAGGGGGAAACCCTGCAACTTGTAATTTCTGCATTTTTGCTTGCTGGAGTTTTTCACCAGACCGATTCAATCCCGGAGTGGCCTTTAGGATTGTATTTTACGACTACCTTCGGGTTCAGTCTCCAAGTCGGGATCCGACTCGAGCTTAATATACCTTTGAGCCCGTTGGGGCTGGAAATAATGGTTTTCATTTTCTGCCCTTGGGCGCTTGGCTATTTTTCGGGTCCAGTCTCCGAGTCGCGTTGCAATTCAAGCTGTAATTGACCCTTTAATCTTTCCAGAGATTCCGGTTGGCGATGTAGACATGTGATTTTTGAACCTTCCCGAAATTTTATCCATTTTAGCATGTAAATATTTTATTTAGGCCTAGATTGCTATTTTAGCTAATTTTGACTCTTTTACTTTATTTCGTCAAAAAATAAAAATTACAAAAAAATATTTTTAGTTTATGTATCTTTCGTAAATTTAAATAAAAATATACAAAAATAGTACTTTATCTTTATTTCTATATATTCTTGAAAACAAAAAAAATATAATTTTATGTTTTATAGTTTAGTTCAATTAATTGAAATTAGTTTTATATTTTTATATGATAATAGTACATAATTTTAGAAGGAGGAATTAGTTGTAGGTTGATTTATCCCGTCTTTTTAAATTTTATAGTCCATTTTTTTAGTCTTTAGCCCAATTTCCTAGCCCATGATTTACAGGCTCATACCTTTAACTTAATCTCTACCCCTATATAATAGTATCTAATCCCTAAACACCACGTAAACTCTACTCACTAATGAGTCGCAGGGCAACCAAAAAAAAAACGGCAGCTTGAATGGCGAGGACTCCATAGTCGATAACGCCAAAAAATTCTCACACACTGTCGTGACTGAAATTCACCAGAATCTTTCTTCTTATTCATACCCACAGCCTTACCTTCACTGAAAAATGCTTCACTGATTCTCAACAAACCCATATCTCACGTAAGAGAACAGTAGGAGCTCATATCTTCAAAGTAAGAAAAACGCTAGAGAGCCAAGGATCTCTCTCGTTCTCCCAAACAAGGAGCAGCTGAAGATTCATTCTTCTTTTGCTAAAACTCGACGCCAAACAGCCTCAAACATCACCGAAATTAGCCTTCAACCCAGCGTGTTTTGGCTTCATCTTTTGTCGTCGTTTGAATCTAGAAACATCGAGTCCAAGGTTGGTGGTGCCATCGAGGTCCGACTTTCGTCCGTCGAAGCCTGGGTTTTCGAAGTCCTATCTGGGTCTTGTTTGTTTCGATATTTCCCGGCTGGAAAACTCAAAAGTCCAGATTTAATACAGAGGTCCATTCTTCTTTTTAGTATCAGTGATGCTTTTAGCCATGATCCAGTCATATTTCTTTAAATTGTATATTCCGTGTTAGTTTCGTTGGGTGTTGATTTTATTGTAATACTCGGTGCCTAATTGTTTTCAAGGATTTGTAGTTGGTTTAATTTCCGTTATCAACTAGTTTGATTATTGAGCATTTTGATTTAGATGTTCTTTTGTGTGTGTATTTTAGTTTTGTGAATTTAAGATCATATGTAGTGGTAGGAAAGTGATGGAGTTTGTTTAATTATGTTTGAGGCAGAGCGTTTGAAGTCTGTTAAAAAGGAAAAATGAGATGTATTTGCTAATTGGGGATGAAAATAGAATTTGGGCCTAATTATAAGAAGGATAAGTGAGCCTTTAACATTAGATAATAGGGATTGGGTTTTAAAGAATTAATGTAGTCCACTACACTCTAAGCAGTAATCTGTAAAAGTTTTGGGGACAACCAATTGTGCGCAAGTGAGGTTAGATATGCTTTTGAGGTGCAATTTCGTTCCAGTCACTCTAAAGTTCTTCATTTTGCTTATAAACTAGAGTGTATCATCGCTGCTCCACGATTAATCATTCCACAGCTTCGGACATTCCAATAATCTCAAATTTAATAAATCATGAACATTCTAGTTTGCTTTAGTTGAGTACAATTCTTTGAAAGTAGATTCGAGGTGTGTCATTTAGCAAATTTCCATGGCTCTCGCAAAGTTAAAGACGCGTAGTTGTTTTAGGCGCATATATTTAATAATATTACCTTCCTAAATTCGGGTGTGCATTTCATGTGACCCAAATCCAAATCTCAAAATGTTGAATAAGATGTGTTCCGGATTGCGGGTGCATTTCATATAACGCGATCCAAAGACATGTTTTAAACGAAGTTCAACATTATTTAAAAATTGAATAAAAGCAGTTAAAAGTTAAAATTTGCACATAGGTTCAAACTGTATTAAAATCAGATAATTAAGCCGAATATGGCAGTTGAGCGACTGTACTAGAACCACGGAACTCGGGAATGCCTAACACCTTATCTCGGGTTAACTGAATTCTTTACTCGGATTTCTCGTTCGCGGATTGTAATACAGAGTCATTTGTTTCCTCGATTCAGGATTTAAACCGGTGACTGGGGACACCATAATTATCCCAAGTGGTGACTATGAATTTTCAATAAACAAATAATCTCGTTTCGATTGTCCTTTAATTGGAAAAACTCCCTTTATTATACCTCTTCCCGGGGTATAGTAAGAAAAAGGAGGTGTGACAGCTCTGGCGATTCTGAATCTTCTAATAATAAATCTCGTTTCTATTGTTCTTTAATTGGAAAAAACTCCCTTATTATTACCCTTTCGGGGGTATAGTGAAAAAAAGGAGGTGTGACAACTCTAGTGGTATTATTAGAGCTGTCACACCTCCTTTTTACACTACACCCCCGAAAGGATATAATAATAAGGGAGTTTTTTCCAATTAAAGGACAATCGAAACAGAATTTATTATTAGAAGATTCAGAGTCGCCACTTGGGAGATTTAGGGCATCCCAAGTCACCGGTTTAGAATCCCGAATGGAGGAAACAATTGACTCTGCTTAACAGTTGCGAACCAGAAATCCGAGTAAGGGATACTGTTAACCCGGGAGAAGGTGTTAGGCATTCCCGGGTTCCGTGGTTCTAGCACGGTCGCTCAACTGTCATATTCGGCTGAATTATCTAATTTTAATACATTTTGAACCTATGTGCAAATTTTAGCTTTTAACCGCTTTTATTCAATTTTTAAAGAATGTTGAACGTTGTTTAAAACATGTCTTTGGATCGTGTCACATGAAATGCACCCGCAATCCGGAACACGTCTTATTCAATGTTTTGGAATTTGGATTTGGGTCACATGAAATGCACACCCGAGTTTAAGAAGGTAAAATTATTAAATAATGCGCCTAAAGCAACTAACGCGTTGTTAACTTTGCGGGAGGCCATGGAAATTTGCTAAATGGCATGTCCCGAGTTCTAGATATTTTTATAGAAGTAATTAAAGAGGGCCACTCTATTTGTCATTTTATTTGGCGCGGCGCACCTCCATTTATTTTTTAATGGACATTCTAAAGAGGAACTAATATTATCTATTAAGGGTTGTCTCTAAACAAAAATTTAATTTATTAACATTATGAATTAACTAATATCAGTATTTAAGGAAATTCGGGCCCCAAGCTCAAGTCCAAACTCGAACAAGGGCGATCTCCATTACTGAAGAAACCCTTAGCTCGAGTCCGCTACTTAACTTGAAAGGCCCAAAGCCTAACATTTAATTATCAACACACCAATTACTATTTCAATCCTGGGCCCAAAAGGAGCCCAGTCCACATGAGGTGCACGTAATGAAGCCTCCATAAGCACTGAAGATGGCTATGCCAGGCCAGAACAAACTTGGGCTCGAAGTAAGCCCAACACCAACGGAGCAAATCCAGATGAACGAGAAAGAAGCCAAGGAATCACGTTTAAGAAATCACCTAGAAGAAGCATTTAATCTAAAGAAGGCATTGACCACTGATATTACATTTTCAGGTTTCGTGACTTAAGTTAAATGATCACATAGCTAAATTATGAAAACCAAACACTAACGCTTAAATTCTGAATTAACTGGAAATCGTTTTAAACAATTACTATTCACATAAAATAGATATACTTATGCAAACCAATAGATTAGTCTTATAATCACTTCTTATGCTCACCCAGTGTTCCAAAATTGAAATTCAAATTGTCATTTAAACATGCTAATAAACCTTGAAACATTTGAAAGGAATCAGTGTCACCATAGGTTAAACTCTGGATTAATCCTACACCTCACGAACAACAGACCTTTGACTATCACAGCTTGACTAAACTACCAGAGAACTACCAGGTTCACACACACTAAATCAATGATAGAACCTGATAGTACTCCCAGCTGACATGAACTACAAACTAAGCCATAGTACCGAGATTAACAGTTACACCGTTCTTCAGTGAACTTAAGCACTCACCACTTGAGTAAATTAAAGGGGAGGGATGAACTAAGAGCTAACATACAAATCATTTCAAGCAATGGTTACAAACCAAACTACCAAATGTCCAGCTACACATATCCAATTGATGTATACACTACAGATAATAAACCAAACCATTGGATGTAGACAAGTCATAGTTTATAGTCCATGATTAATTACAACTTGATCCTTAACTATTTTAAGAAAGAAATCCACATCACTAGTCTAAAATAAACAGGCATGGGGACAGGATCATTTTTTTCAAAAAAAAAAAAACACTAATGCTGCAACACAAAAATATCTTCATTCCATCTCCAAACTTGGTTACACATTGGGGTTTGAAGTATGTACCTGGAAAAGAAAGGGAAAAGTAAGAAGAATGCAGAATTAGCAACAGCAAACAGTAGGTAACAGCAGTTTCAGGCTAACTCCAAACCCAGGGAATGGTATCCAGCAACCCAAGAAATAATTTTAGGCGGGTAACACTAATAAACACGCAAAACCAGCTTGAATGAACCAAACTCAACCTCGAAAATAACCTCAGGCACCTTTTAAACCCCAGCTAATAGAAACATAAGGAGAAACTTAAGCCATTTCTTCAACCCCAGGCCAATCAGTGATTTGATTTAGAACTTGAAAAGCTCAAATACCCCTAAAACTCAATGGAACAATAAGTTTTCTAGGGTCAGCCGCCTCCAGTTTTTCTACTCTCTAAATCTTGCTCTCTAAGGCAAGAAAGAAAGGCTTTTATAAGCAAGCAAGATAGGGCAGCCTTCTGATTTTTGGTATTTCACCCTTAGTCCCTCTTTTAATTTCCACTTTAGCTTAGGTAACCCCCAATTTTTAACTTTCTACCCAAGTCTTAACACTACTAGCCTAAAATTCACTAAAACCCCTCCACTAGAAGCTTCTAAATCAGTTGCAAAAGATTCCCTGACCTAGAATTCCTAGATTACCCCCCAAATACCTCTAAATGTCCAAACAAACACTGGACCAATTGACCCAATACGGACGAGTCCTAATAGACTCAAGCTAACCCTTTGTTGGGGCCTTCTGATTTTAGAGCCCAAACGAATTCAATGGTCTAGGTAGGCTTGCCTAAGAGAGAGATCACAACCCCCCCCCCACCCTTTTTCCAGAATAACCAAGAAGGTAAAGCAGATAAACATGGCTAACATCTCAATAGACTAATTAACCAATTTAATACTAACAAAATCAAAATGAATGAACTAAACTGAAGACTACTGATACACAAAACTAACTACTGAATGACAAAGAAAAGAAGAATCAGGATGGAAGAGGAACAAAGGAAAGGAAATTAAGTCAGGAACAAACGGAGAAGGCGGAGAAGCATAGTGAAAGAAAGGAGAACACAAGAAAGGAGGAAAGACTTACCAGATTATTAACTTGAAACCTATCGGAGACCCAACTTTGCCCCCTTGCACACGATTGACTCTTCCTCTACTTAGCCTTTACTCGAAACTGGTTAAATTACACGTGCGAACCAGGCGGAAGCTTGACTGAGCGGAGCTCAAAGGAAACAAGATGAGGTGAACTTCGATGCTACCTGTGATCCGTGATTCAGAGGGAATGAGCAATTTGAGGGAGAATACAAGGGTGGATTTGGAATGGAAGTGTAACAGTGGTCACGTGGTCCAGTTTTGAGGTTATTCGAAGGTGGCGCCACCGTACACGGTAGGGCGGCTGCTAGGTTTTGAATTATTTAAGCAATCCGGGTTGTATTTGAGGGAAACAGGGCTCGGATTTGGGAAGAGGAGGGTGAGATGCTCAAGTGGTGTAAGTTTGGGAGGATTTGGACGCCGACCGCCGCCGTGGGCGATTTCCGGCGGGCGGCCGGCGGTGGCTTAGGGTGGAGGATACAGTTCTGAGATTGGGGGTGAATGAACAAGGTACTAGGTTTTCAGACACTTTAATTGATTTGGGAGATAGTTCTAGAGCCGTTAGATGATCTGCAATGAAGGGCCGAGATTTGATTGGGATTAAAACTCCGAACACTGTCGTTTGGATATCACAATGAACGACTGGATTGGACCCGGGTATTGGACGGTTTTTGGCCGGGTTATGGGGTAATACGCACATGGGCCTAGGTAAAGTTAAACATGGCAGCCCAAATTTCTACTCTTTTATACCCTTATTTCAAATCAATTTTCCAATAATCTTTTATTCTTGGGGTAATACGCACATGGGCCTAGGTAAAGTTAAACATGGCAGCCCAAATTTTTACTCTTTTATACCCTTATTTCAAATCAATTTTCCAATAATCTTTTATTCTTTTTTTTCTTTTCTTTTTCAGCTTTCTCTTTAATTTCTTTTAATTTTAAAACTAAACATAAATCTAACTTAATTCCTAAAACTAAATTAACTAAAAAACTAATTAAACCCAAAATGAAAATTAACACAATAAATTAACACAAAAACTAATCAAAATTCAAGACTAAAGTTAAAAGTACAAATTACACTATATTTTGTGATTTTTCCATTTTATAAAATAATTGACTTTTCAATTAATCCTAAAATGCAAAGTTAAATCCTAAATGCACATGCCAAGTATTTTTATCTTTTTTATGAATTAAAATGCACAGACCAAATGCAAAAAATTAACATAAAATATCACAAAAATTCACAAAATTGCAAATAATGAAAAGAAATTATTTTGTATTGAATTTATGGGAGTATTTCATGTAGGGCAAAATTAACGTGCTCATAGGCGATAGTGGCATCAGTGTCAAGCTCTTGGGAGTATTATGATTTTTGGGTCCGGTCTCAAAGTCGCATTGCAACTCGAGCTGTAATCGACCCTCAAATCTCATTTGAGCTTTCGACCAGTGGTGGTGGCCTTTCTGTTGTTTGATCGTTGAGACCTTTAGTATGAGGCTCGGAGGCCTTTGCTTAGTTAACTATTTTGGATCCGACTCCGAATCAGGTTACGATCCAAGCTCGCTTTAATCCTCAAGCTGTCAATTTTCAAGCTGGCGACAATGGCTCTTACGTTGTATGGTCGTAGAGACTTTTTGATATGCGGCCAAGAGGCTTTTTGTAGGCTTTGTTTCCACCCGTTAAGGTCTTTTTGAATGTTTTTGCCTGACCCGTCGTCGATTCTGAAAGAACCTCGATTTCAAGTCGTAGTCGGCGATGTTTTGAGCACCTCGTGGGCTTCATAGCTTATAGGTCGAGTAGATCGACGCTCTTGCGATTTTGGAGCCGACGTGGTCGGGACGTGGTCAGGACTCATTTTTTTTGCCTGTTGAGGGAAGCCTATTTTTTAACCGGTTCTTTCCGAAGTAGATTCAGAGGATTTTTTAGCAACAGTCGGGCGTCCTCGAGTTGCGTTTTTTGGATTGAAGCAGCCGTTTTGACCGGAGTCATGTGCGTTTGGCCGGGGCCAATTTTTATCCCGAGAAGCAGTTTTAGGCGTCTAAATCGAGGTTATGCCCTTTAGGGATTCTTACAAATGTGACGTATAGCCTAAACTGCGGGATTTTTCATTCCTATTGAGGTCTTACAGTTTGTCATGCCTGTTGAAGTCTTACAGTTTTCCATGCCTGTTGAGGTCTTACAGTGTATGGAGAATAGATTTGATTGTGCCGAGGCTGCCCGCTAGGGTCTTACAATTTTTGATTTTCCAGTGTGTGGAGATTGGTGACAGTCTTCGAGTCATCGAGTTATTTAAGCCTGAAGACCGTTTCTCGTGAGCTCGGAGTTACATCATAAGGGCTTGATGAGCCCGGTGTTTCGACCCTGAGGTCATCCGGATATCGAATTTTTTTAAGTCTCCGGGTATCTCGAGATACATCTGGCGGAGGGGTTTTTTTGTTGTGGATAAGCCGAAATAGTCTTCTTTGAAGCGTGGAATACTTAAAAATATTCTTTATTGCTTGGCAAAAATATAAGCTATAAATACATGTTGTCCTGTTGTTGTGTGTTTGATCCACACGGGTGTAACTTTCTCGATTATCCGATGTGCTTGTATGATTCCATATTGGAAATTTTTAGGAGAGAGGATTGCGATCTCGTTGGGTCCCCTCCCCGAGGATGTGCAATCCTGCTAATAATCTTGTTGGCAGAACCTTCTTCATTGTAGAAGCCCGGTCGAGGAAAGAATGCCATGCGGGCCACGTGGTGGCTGCGGATCCTCGAGCGAGATCCAGAGCTACCGAATGCCTCAGCTGGCTGCCTACGTACAAGTTAGCAACACAAAAAGAAAGAAAATGATAAAAGGAGGCGGGGTAGTTCTTCCTCTTTGTGAGGTGCAGAGGCGGCGTTTCGGGGAGTAAGCCCCAATATATGCGTCTTCCTCGTCCGGCCAAGCCTGACCGAGGATGTGATTATCCTTACCCTTTGACATCATTCGAGGACAATGCCAGCCATGGCCATATGGTGAGGTATCTCCTCTTGTCGCTCGTAGCCAGATACTTTATCCCCACATTTGTCGTGGGGTTTTAAACCTTTGGCGAAGCAGGTCGAAGTCGCGCCCTGGGCGATGTATTCGCCGTTGTCTGTACAAAGCGTCTGCGCCCTATGTGCTCGATGTATCAGCCTGAACTCGGGCGGGCTGTGCAGGGGGAGAGATTTGGTCATTATGGAAATTGTCATCAGGAACCTATCAGAGATCCGGTCAGAGAATGACGTTGGTCCAGATTATCCTATCAGCCTCGGCCCGACATCGTCGGTATAATTTGGCCAAACCACTTGTACTCATAAATGCATGTTTTTATTTGAAATGAGTCGAATGAAAGAGGGGATTACCAATACGTTAATGCGATGCCGAGGTGAAATCTAGACGTCCTTTTCCTCGAGCGCGAGGGTGTCCTTTGGGAGCATTTTCTGGGATCGTCCCTTTCTGGTGATGGGCGCTTGCACTCTACGCTCTACGAATCTTCACAGGATGTCGCCATCCTTTTATTGTTGTGATGATGCGCCGCGGCTCGCCGACTCTATTTTGTCCGATCTCCTTTCGCCTGTGGAGCTGGATCCGGGTCCGCTCGCTCGGCGACACTATGAATGGCATAGCTGCTGCTCTTTTGGATATGTGACTCCAAGCACCTCGCGATTCCTGTGACGGTCTATGGTTTCCTTGGAGGGGTTCCGGTTGAATAGATCTGAGCCACCTGGAGCTCCTGGCTTCGCTTATAGTGACCACTATGCTTGGAACTGCAACGTTGAAGTCGCGCTCTATCGGGCGAGGTTTCCTTGCCGGCTGTGTCTTGTTGAATCTGGTACCATTAGAGGTTCCTCGAGGGTGTTGTACTCGGACTATTGCCTTGTTGTTGCGAGACGTGTTGTATCTCGAATCATCTCTTCTGTTCGCGCCATATGGATGATGGCTCCATTTATTCAGTGTAAGCTTCTTTGTGGGGAATCTACCGTGATATGCCGAACTCGAGGGGGTTCTTGGATGGTTGCCTACGACCTTGATTCGGAACCGATGTCGGTCGCGGGCATCTAACCAAGCCTTGGCCGGATATTCGACCAGGCTTTGCATGAACTGAACTGGAGTCGGCGGGTATGCTTTGTTTAGGCTTTGGGCAAAGTCCTGTGCCGCCCAACTGCTCGGGACATGGAGCGGTCTCGTTTGTCCTGTCGGGGAGCGGGGTGCGGTTTCCCGTGATACTTTATTTCTTCTTCTTTCAACCTTCGGTGCATTGGGCTCGAGTTCTCCATTTTGGAGGTCGTTGTTCCTGGACGAGCGTGCATAAGTGGTGATGCGCCTATACGGATTTAAGGTCCTGTCACTCCTAGGGAGTTTCGCCGTTTCCGACTTTCGCAAAATGAGTTCCAGGACCGTATCTTCGGAAGATGGTTGCTGTAGGAGCTTCTGCGAGCATTATTCAATTCTTTCGATGAGGTCTTCCAGCATCCTTATTGCAACAGGATAGGTTGTCGGTTCGTCGTTGCCCGATATCTCGGGTACTGGCTCGATATGAGGAGATACTTTGGGTGCTGCCGCGCTGAGAGTCTCTGGGCGACTCTGCAACTGAGTGATAGCCAAATGCCGTTCCTGCAACATTTCAAAAATAATATGAAGATTAACTTCCCGTTCTACCCGGGCTAGGATGTTTTGAGCTTTCTGTCGGTCAACGTGCTATGTGCCGCCATCGGTGCACGAGACTTTGTTACCCCGTTGTGCGGCGTGCAGACCCACGTCCACTCGAACCGATCTACATACGTTATCGAGGTCCTGCGGTGTCGCGCCTGCCATTAGAACGACCATATTGTTCTATTTGCGATTTTTAGGGTTATCGTCCTCGATTTCCTTTATCAAGATGATCATTAACCTGAAATCAAAAGATGTTGGGCAAGAAAAAGTGTGAAAGATATCGTGTGTTCAAGTGACGAAACTAGCAAAAAAATAATTACTATTATTTTTAGCCCTACGGTGGGCGCCAAACTGTTTACCGTAAAAATGGTAACAATAATTAAATTTATAAATGGGATTCTAAAAATACGTGATCTATTCCCGAGCTAGTTTATAAGGGCGGTTAGTGCAAAAATGTGAGGTAAAATGGTAAAGATCGAGTTAACCAAAGTAATAATTGAACCAGTAAGGGGATGTTGCTCGGTCGCAAAACCAGCTAGCAGATACCTCAGGGCCGAGATTCGAGCCTTTCTTGGATTATCGAGGGCAGTCGGGACAGGGATAACAGGTAATAATATGACTAAGTAAGGCTCTATATCATCAGTATAGAGCAAAATAATGAAGAACAAACGAGGACATAACAAAGTTCTAAGGCGACCTCGAGGTCGATGAAGATAGATAACTTAGAAGAAAGAGAGAGAGAGAGAGAGAGAGAGAGAGAGAGAGAGAGATTATT
>MU696491.1:8255-34707 GCA_026770625.1 Nicotiana glauca | reverse complement strand
GAGAGAGAGAGAGAGAGAGAGAGAGAGAGAGAGAGAGAGAGAGAGAGAGAGATTATTGCATTTGTGGAGAAGTGGAGCAACATCAGTCCCTTACAAGATAAGGTGAGTCCCCCTTATATAGGTGAGGTGACTCGATATAGTACATAGTGCATTAAATGTAAAGATACGGGAATGAGATGCCTGGACAAGACACTAGAACCTATTGATTCAGGCCTTCTCCTCGGGAGTTTGTCGTTTGCGCGACTTCCGCTAGGTTGCGGACAGATCCTCTAACCTTCGAGCCACTACAGAGCCGCAGATTATACTCGAGATAAGGAGCTCGATCACGACCTTATGACCTCGACATGCCATTAGGATACTCCGAAAGTACCTCAATGGAGGGAAATAGACTCCCCCAATTTTACCGCACACAGTTCCCAAGTAAATATTTTTATCTGTGAACTCCGCAAACAAAGCGATTCATTCCAGTTCCTTTGCAGTAGACTTTGTAGCATCTGCTTCCTCCGTTACCTTGAAAGATCTTGGCACCTGATAAAAATCTAATGACTCCTCTTTCCCATCACCTTCAACCGGAATAGAAGAGGACGTCGATTCCTGTAGTTGCTATTTAGTAGCTCCTTCTGTTTTGCTGCTGGATAAGGTTAATGCATCCATTTCCCTCATGAATCTCATAAGCTGAGTTTTGAAAGGATCATTAGCATTATTATCATTCCTCGATCCACTACCTGCACCACATTGGAAGCAACCGAAAGCGCCTGCTTCAACTCTGTCATTACCCGGTCTTGTCTTGGGAGATGATTCATAAATTTTCTTTGTAGCTCCCTCAAAATTTTGACCGTTCACCAACACGTTCATAATCCATATCATCAGGAGTTGGACTTCTCACATGCCGAGGATTTTGTTCTTCGTAAACCGGAGTTGTTTCATCTCCTTCAATGCAAGTCTCACTAGTTGAATAATCACGCTCGTTGTTAGTTTCAACATTGTAAGAATTGTTCACATCGTTAGCTTCCACATCTGATTTTTCTTTTACTAAAGAAGAGTGTCAAATTGCGTTAGTAACAGATGAATGGATCAAAGTAATACACAATTATCTATGCCCCACGGTGAGCGCCAAACTATTTACCTGTAAAATGGTACAGTTGAATTTATAACGTGGTTTATAGACACGTGAATTAGTTTGATCCAAAATTATAAAATAATCAAGAACAATAATAAGTTAATGAAATAAATTTAAAGGAAACACAAGCTCGATTGTGGGATGAACTTCTTCGATAGTAATAATAAGAACAAAATGAAGAACAAAGTAAAGAATATTATTTAGAATAAGAGCTTGTTTTGCCTTTTTTGTATACAAAATGTTACGTGCCTACAATGAATATGAATTCTCCTATTTATAACTCACTGTAAGGAGACAAGATCCCCAAATCAAGCGCTTCTTTAATACGAATAAAACTTCTCTTGATGGATGAATAACGATTGAGTATTACTGAAAAGATTCTTTGTAACGGCTGCTCATTGAATATTATATTTTCCAATCGTATATTCCCTTTAAATCTTCGTCCCCGGTTTCACTGTCTTTGGAACTTACTCAGTACTGGCCACATATTCGTAACCAATGCCAATTATTTGGTGACTTATATCTTACTCGTATTTGCTTCGACGTATCAACTCGTCGAACATCCACCTATCGTTTATTAATTTTACCCGATACAAATAGTCGGTCAGATTTACCATTTATTTTCCTAACCGATATACATGGATTATATAATTATTATATACAATTAAATATATATTATATATAATTTGCATTTATTTTTCTAATTGATATACATAAATTATATAATATTTATATACATATATATCCGTCCATTTTTTTTAATTAAAGGTATTAAATGGACAGCTACTTAAGTTAGATTCAATTACTTGATGCTATTTCTACGTTTAATTCCACCATGAAGAAGATATCGGGCCTTAAGACCCCCGATGAGCCCTCTCCACGCATTAATATGCAGATCCGAAATAGAGGAACATAAGAATTATTGAGAACGTCCAGAATTGTCCACTCAATTCCACGTACAACGCAACGTGTTAACTTCTACTGCCAACACGAACCTTTTCTAGACAAATGTCATCAACCCCTTTTACACAAATTCCTTATTTATTTCACCATTCAACAAAATTCATCAACACCAATCTAAAATCAAGAACTTAAGAAATTCTCAGTTTTTTGGCAAAATGGCAAACGCAAGTGATGAGTTTAGGCTAGTATCGCCAAGCATAAATCATGAAGGAAAATTACCAAGAAAGTACACAGATGAAGGGCAAGGTGCTCAAAGGAGAATGTCACCACCTTTAGAATGGTATAATTTACCAGAAGGGACGAAAAGTTTGTCACTTGTGGTTCAAGATATTGATGCACCTGACCCAAATGGACCTATTGTGCCATGGGTTATTTGGGTTGTGACTAATATTCCACCAACTTTAAAAGGTTTGCCTGAAGGATTTTCTGGTAAAGGAGAGGAATTAGGTGGAAATTATGCTCATGTTAAAGAAGGGAACAATGATGAAAAAGTTCCTGGATGGCGTGGACCTAAGTTGGAAAATCATGGTCATAGATTTGAGTTTAAGCTTTTTGCTTTGGATGATGAGCTCCATCTTGGTAACAAGGTAACCTGCAATTTCCTATTTCTTAATACTCCCGCCTGTATCTGTTGTTTACGGTTTTGGCACATCTGTTATAAAATTATATAATAGCAGTAAGTATAGGGTAACTTAATATCTTTAAATGAGTAATTAATAACTACTGATAGATAAACTTTGGCTGATTCTTGAAATTCCGCATAAATCGGGACGGGGGAGTACCAGTTTATAGGAAATGATTGTCGACTGGATCTGATTTTTGACATGTTTCAGCACTTGTAACGGACTTCGTATTATAAGTGACGGGCTCAATAGGACACAACGTTTTTCACTTTTGACACATAAATGTACATGAAAATCATTAAATCTTAAAAAAAATACTAAGTTTATAATGAGAAAAGTGTGTTGTGTACTCGGTCTTGTGGTGAGAACAAAAGAATTGAATCCATAAATTTTAAATTCTGAATTTGTCGTCCCGATTGGGCAGGCGCGCGGACATGCGGCAGAAATTAAATAACTAAATTTTTAAGTAATGTGATTTCTTGGATGATTGGCAGGTGACCAAGGATAAATTGCTGGAAGCTGTTGAGGGTCATATTCTTGGAGAAGCTGTTTTGATTGCCATTAACTGAGATATTAGCAGTTACTAATTTCCAGATGTTACAGTACTTTCATGACTTTGTGGCATGAACTTGAACTAGCTAGTGTAATAAAAAATTTGTATTGTGCGGTTTTAATGTGAAGATGCATTTCTGTTCTGGTGTTGTCATCAGCCTTTATTTGTGCTTCAAATAGTACGTTAATAGTACTTCCAAATAGTACGTTAATAGTACTTCCAAAAAAAAAAGGAAAAAGAAAACAGAGGTGTAAAGTTTAAGTATTTTTACGATATCAAATTACATTAACAGGCCATGAAGCTGTGACATTTGCGATACTTGCTGTGGAGTCATTTAATTTGACCTTTGAAAATCTACTGCAACTTGTATTTACGGAATCGGTTGTCTATTTGCAAATGTTTATCCTAGATGAATTTAGCGATTGCATGTAAAACTTGACGATTTGTACTATATTTTATGAAGATTATTAGGCAAAACAATATGATGCCTACGGCGGATATTAAAGGAAAAAAGAAAAGAAGCTAAGAAATAAAATTAGGGCAAAATTAAAAGGGGTTTTCAAATTGATACCATCTGAAGCTCAATGAGTCTTACAAAAACTAAAACTTCATAACTACTTCTGATAGGGACTAGAAGTGTCGAATTAGAATAAGTCATGGAACTAATTAGAATTTATCAAATTTGCTTTAAGAAATGTATAGGGACTAAATTGCTCACTTAATAACTTTGATTTTATTTCCCCTCCCTTGACAGCTTCCTTGTCCTCAAGGAAGGAAAAGAGGAAGCGAGTTTTTAAGGCCGAGTAGTCATTCAAGTAACTCGATCAAGTGACAGTTGGTCCCGTCGTACTAGAACCTGCGCCACAGCCTTGTTTCCTTTTTGAATTATGCAGGGGGATGTGAGGTTGTTTTAGGTAGCTCATGGCATTTCTTGAGTTGAGACATATGAAAGCTTGGGTGCAGCAATAATTGAGGAGGAAGAGGGAGAGTTTATATGCAACATTCCAATCTTTTGTTGTATCTGATATGGTCCGTAATACCTAGCAGAAAACTTAGAAAATTGCCATCCTGACATAGTGACTTGTATATATAGTTGAATCTTAACCTTTACTCGGTCACCTTTTTTGAATTGTTCGTCCAACCTATGATTGTTTGCTCGGTACTCCATCCTCTGTTGAGTCCTCTTAAGGTGGTATTAAATTAGTTGTACCTTGAACTCTCTCGTGAGTAAGGTTTTGTCTACTTCCTCCATGCCCGAGTCTCCAGCAGCATAAGACAAGTGCAGGGGAGGAGGTTGACCATATAAGGCTTCATATAGTGTACACTGGACGGCATAATGGAAGGTGGTATTGTACCACCACTCAGCTGCTCCTAAGTAGTGCATCCAATGCATTTGAGAGTAAGCAAAAAACATTTCAAAATAAGTCTCCACACACATGTTAACTACCTTAGTCCGACCATCTATTTGAGGATGGTAAGTTGTGGCAGTGTTAAGGCTCACTCCTAATATGGCAAACAATTCTTTGCCAAAGGTTGCTTGTAAAGATCGGATCTTTATCACACTGATAATGTCTTCTAGCAGCCCATGTAACTTATAAACCTGCTTCGTTAAAATTTTGGCCAATTCATTGGCAGAATAGCAGAATAAGGATGAGACAAGCCTATAAAATGAGCATAGTTTGTGAGCCTATCCACTACTACCCAAATAACTGATTTCCCTTAAGACTTGGGTAGTCCCTCTATCAAGTTTATACTTATACTACTCCAGGTTGCAACAGGTATTTTTGATGTTGTAGCAATCCTAGGCAACGAGCATTGTCATACTTGTGCCTATGACATGTATCACAACTTTTCAAAAGGCCTTGAATTTCCTCTTTCATTCCCTTCCAATAAAATAAAGAAGATGCCCTAAGTATTGTCCATTCCTGAGTGCCTTCCAATAGTTGAATTGTGCCACAACTGTAGGATCTCCTTTCTTAGTTATGGGTTGGGCCTTACCACCAATTTAACATTCTTTCCTAGTTGCTCATGTATGAATGTGTACCCCTTATCACTGGAACCCTTATTCTTGAGGACCTGGATTGCTGCCTTTAGTTCATCATCTAACTCCCAACTTTTTACAATAGCTTCCAACAGGTCAGTTTTTACAGTTGGGAGTGTCATGGATGATAGCTCAACTAGTGGACGTCTGGAGAGTGCATTTGTAGCCTTGTTTTTCTTACCTTTGTGTGTTCAATCTCAAAATCATATTGCATTAATTTGGTTATCCATTTTAGTTGATTGCCTTTGTGTAACTTCTGTTCTAGCAAGAACTTAAGAGCATTTTGGTCTGTTTTTACAATGAAGGGTTTCACTGTCAAGTACTGAGACCATTTATTTACTTCCCTGACAAATGCTAACAACTCTTTATCGTAAACTGATAGGAACTGGTGCTGAGTAGACAACCCTTTATTGAGGTAGGCAATTGGTTGGCCTTGCTGCATCAACACAGTTCCAATACCTACATTGCAGGCATCAGTTTCAACCACAAAGGTTAAAGAGAAGTTGGCAGGTCTATCACAGGTGTTGTAGTTAGGGTCATTTTGAGCTTATCAAAGGCTTCCTCAACCTTCTTTGTACAACAAAAGCTTTTCTGACAAGATCAATGAGGTTTACTAATGATGCCATACCTCTGTATAAACCTCCTGTAATACCTAGCTAATCCCAGAAATCCCCTAAGTTGGGTAACAGTTCGGGTTCTGGCCAATTCTTCACAGTCTCCACCTTTCTAGGATCAGTTGGAACTCATAGTGAGGATATGTAGTGCCCCGGATACTCAACCCCAAATACACACTTGCTATTCTTTGCTAATAACTGATGTTGCACCAACAGATCAAAAGAAAATCTTAAGATGTTACCGTAGATTAAAATTTCACCAAAGAACACAAGAATGAACTTCCTCAAATATGCTTGAAAGATGTGATTCATTAGCCCTTGAAAGCTTTAAGGTCCATTGATTAGCCCAAAATACATAACCAAATATTCATAATGCCCAAAATGTGTTCTAAAGACATTTTTGGCCACATCTTTAGGTGCCTGAGGTCTATTTTAGGGTACACCTGAGAACCACCTAATTCATCCAACAACTCCTCAATAATAGGGATATGAAATTTGTTCTTGATAGTCTTTTTGTTCAAGGCTCTATAATCTACATACATCCTCCATGTCCCATTCTTCTTTCCTACTAAGACCACACGTGAGACATATGGGCTTGAACTATGATGTATTATCCCTTGTCCTAACATCTCTTGTACCAATTTCTTTGTGAAATCTTTCTGTAAAGCGGAGTATTTATAAGATCTAGCATTGGTTGGAAAGATATCCTTCAATAAAGGTATGTGATGACCAAACACACCTCTAAAGGGAGGCAGTTGAGTTGTTTATCCAAACACTAGGTCATATTGCTTCAGGACCTCATGATTGGCCTTGGTTCTCGACTACCTTCAGCTCCTACAACACTTGATTTTTCTTCCTTGGCACCTCTAACGTTTAGCATAAAGATCCTTGGCTCATTTCTATAACCTTCTCCAAGGCCTTGGACTGAACAACCTTGAGTTTAGGTTGGATCCCTGGCAGAGTCAATAGTTTACCCTCATGCTCAAACTCCATTATCAGCTTTTTGAAGTTGAAATTTATGTCTTTCAATGGATACAACTACTGAATGCCTAATACAATGTCACTGTTGTGCAATAGGGAAGACCGGGAAGTTACCTTGGAACACTGCACCTTGCATGAGCCATTGAAATCCTTTACATATTTTCTCTGTAGGTACCTAACTCTTTCTTTCTCTCCGACACTGACGACAATAATTCTCCCACGAAGATTTAGATTCAGATTTCGGTCAATTCGGGCTTGTAAATCCCTCAGACACCGGCGAATTCCAAATTTCGAAGAAGAGATGCAGAAACGTTTAGGGTTATTCTTTTCATTTTAGTCTATCTCTAAATTTCTTGGTTGGTCTAAATTTCAGAGAAAACACAAAAATATTCGAAGTTTCTTCTTTCTATTTGAGCAAGAAATACATAGAATATTGCTCTAGCTCGTCGCAATCCATCAACACCCGCCAGATTTTCATTAACTTCAAGGGCTACAATTAGTTTCTATTGTTCCTGTCTTGTATTGATATTTTAATAATTTGATATTCTAACGTAATTGTATCTCCATGCCTGCCTATTTCGTTCTTGAATCTTTAGCTAGTATTTGCCCTAGCATTGTCAAATTGATTACATTAGTGATAGCTTTGCCTAATTATTTATTTTGTTATCTACTTCTTTACATATTTATTTTGAATATTTATTTCAAATATCCCTAGTAGTTCTGTTCTAGTTTTGCACATTTTCTTTGTAACCTTTAGTTCTAGAGTATAGCCCTCTTTAGCTATTGTATTGTATTTCTTCACCTATTTTTCTATCCTTTAGTTGTAGATTATGGTTCTTTTAGTTCCTTTATTTTATTCTTCACTTGTTTTTTTTGAAATTTAGTTGTAAATTATAGTTCCCGTTAGTCCTTTTATTTTATTTCTTCACCTTTTTTTGCGACATTTATTGGTAGATTATATTTCGATAATTTATTTTATTTTTGTCTCTTGTTTTCGGATAGTGCTTGCGTAGTGACTCCTAAATTATAGTGACTTTGATAAAAGATGGTTCTTTTAGTTCCTTTATTTTATTTCTTTACATGGTTTTTTGAAATTTAGTTTTAAATTATATTTCCCGTTAGTCCATTTATTTTATTTTTTCACCTTTTTGCAGCATTTATTGGTAGATTATATCTCGATAATTTATTTTATTTTTGTCTCTTGTTTTCGGATGGTGCTTGCGTAGTGACTCCTAAATTATAGTGGCTTTGGTAAAAGATGATAAGGTAAGGTCTTGTCCTCGAGGGTGTTAGTGCGGGGGAGAGGGTGCGGGGGGTAAGAAGGCTAAGGGAGCTGCGAGGCTGAGAGTAGGGTCTTGAAAATAGGAACTTTGACTGGAAAATAGAGAAGATTCTCGAGAAAATGAAGATTGATATAGCTTTTGTACATGAGAGTAGGTAGGTAGAAAAAGAAATAACAATGGAAGAATTTTTTTTTTTTTGCAATTCTATTATGTGCAAAGGATTCAAAATCCGTGAAAAAGGTTGAACCTCTATATAAGTTTCTGTTAAAACATAGAAGAATAATCCAAAAATTTCCAGCACAATATAAAAAGATTCGATCTTTAAGTGATCAAAGAAGAGAAACCCAACTGATTCTTGAAGTTTTTCAAAGAGAAAAGATGATGTTAAAAGTAGAGTAAGAGCGAATTAATATAATCTCTGAATGGGGTTTTCAACTAGGAGGCGGTGTAATTACCGGAATCTTAAAACTTCGGTGGGGGAAAAGGTTGATGGGGACAGATTAATGATATTGAAGATGAGTGTTGGAGCGATTATTATACTTTCTTCAGATCAACAAATAAAAAAAATATATTAATATATTATGAATCTCAAGATTCCAAATAATATCCAAAAAAGAAATTAACCTTTCAACAAAATAGTCCAATTTTTACAATTCAACTTTTGAAGTAAGAAATTCCTACTCAAAACACATCTTTCAACTTAATCAATTTCCCACTGACAAATCTACACCCTTCTATTGTGTTAAACTCTATGAACTCAAAAGAAGAAGACACTACCATGGAAGATTCATATGGAATGAACCTATTTATCTACACGATAACCTTCCTCTCTCTTTGGAAGAAGTTCTACAAGAACATCCCAATGAAGTTATTCAAGATCATTCGATTGATAATGTTTTTCAAGAAAACAATTCATATATTCAAATTAAGAAATTCATAACAATGTTCCACTTCCTCAAGCATCAATACCACAAGTTATTCCCAAATTGTGGGGCATGCATCATAGGGAGGAGACAATGTAGCCCAAATTGCCAATTCAGACCCTATTTTCCTGAAGAAAGGAAAGACCAGGCAATTGCAAAGGTTTACACCAAATAGAACCTTTCAAACCGGCTAAATAGCATAGAAATAATTACAGACAATAATTTTTCGACAATAGAGTTGTAGAAGCCAAAAATATACAATCTGATTTACTGGGTGGAATTGCAAGGCTCCTAAGAGAGAAGGATGAGCCAATAGAGGAAATGAAAGTGCAAATGGCTATCAAAGATATTTCGATACTATATTTATGGCAGTAAGTATTTTTTTACATTCATGTACCTATTATGACAATTTTAGGCAATAATCTCAATGATTTCACTAATTAATAAAAATTAACTATGCAGAGATTATAGTAATCATATTTTGCTTTTTTGACCGCAAGATAAATGAATTTTGCAGGAATGTATAAAAAAGAGTGGAAAAGAAATGGGAAGGATTAAATTTGTTCATTTTTATTAATGTTGAGGAGTTTGGTTATGACTTGCTCATTTTTCTTAATTTTCTTTCTTTGTTCATATTTGTATATTTGGTTCTTCTCCCTAATCGATTCCCAAATTATGGGGCATGCATCATAGGGAGGAGATAATATCTGTCATTTTTTTAAAGGAGTTGAAATAAGTAAAAAGTGTTCTTGAAAGTAGTGGAAATATACAATGAAATTTAATTAAGAATGGACGCAGCAAATTTAATTTTGTGGATTTAGATTATTACAAATATAATTAACCGTATTGTTCCTTAAAATGTTTGAAGCAAAATATTTTATTCAATTCCATTATGTCGAAAATTTTATGAAATAACATTTAATACATATAATAAGTAATAAATTGGAAGTTGATTTATTTACAGTAGTCCAACATATTCTTCGCGAGCTTTCTTTTTTGGGTGCAATGCTTTAGATTTTTCACAATTACAGCATGTTTCTCCCAAAGGAAATGTTAAATAATAAGAGAAATACATATATTTAGCGTTCCCGAAAATAATATATATATATATATATATATATATATATATATATATATATATATATATATATATATATATATATATATATATATATATATATGTGTGTGTGTGTGTATTATATACACTTTTTAAATTAATCTCGGCCGATTGGTCAATTTTATTTTGAGAAAACTACATAGGTGTACCACAAAAAGAAACTACTTAGTTACCACCTATTAGCCATTTTAGTCAGGCTATACATAAACAAAAAAACCAAAAACAAAATTACTAATGATATAGAACATTAAAACCTAGGGAAAAAAAAAAGATTTCTGTAATGCGTATTGTTAGAATTCATTCAAAACACATAGATAAGGTAATATATTTTAGGGCGATTGAAGGTGAATCGAACTAGTTTAGAGTCAAAATTTGTTACCAATTACATATAATATTATAAAAAAAAATAAGGCAGAAAAGGTTTATTTTAATAGGTATGGTTGGAATTAGGGGTGAACAAAACTAAATCGCAAACCGCACCAAACCGACAAACCGAAAAAAAAACCTGATTAGTGGTTTGGTATTTAAAAAAAAACCCGACTATAAATGGTTTGGTTTGGTATTAACTAAAAAAAAACCAACCCGCGACTAAACCAACCCGGTATTATATTTTTTTTATATATATATATATATATATATATATATATAATTTTAAAATAATTTTATACATAAATTTTTTATTATAATATAATTAATATAATTGTCTTTAACTTAGTTTACATTTTTTAACATCAAGTTTGGGCTACAAATTTTATGCCCACTGCCCATAGATCCAGTTAGGTAAAAAAGCCCACAAACCACTACACTAACCCAAGTATTGATGTTTAGTTCACTTGCAAAGTTGGAGAGAAGAAATTTTCGTTCACTTCCAAAGTTCAAAGAGAAGCAAACCCTACAGTCGCACATCTTGAGCTCTTCCTTTTCAGTTCAAGTTCACTTCATCCGATTCGAGTTCAGTTCGTCCGATTCAAGTGTAGTTCGTCCCTACTCACTTTAATTTCGAATCAACTTATATTTATTTGGGATTAGTCAAATCTCTATTTCAGATACTTTTTATAAACATAAGCTTTGAGATTTGGTTAATCTTTTTCATTTAGTTTTGTATCATAAGCTAATATCTATTTCTTTGAGATTACAACTTTCTATATCATGTGCAGTGACTCTCTTTTCGGATGGAAACTACACCTTCTGCACCGGATGTGGAGATGATTATCAACATTCCTCCGACTATGCCATCGACATCTCAACAGCAAGGTATAGGCACTCCTCATCGACGCACTCCTCCTTAAAAGCAAAAAAGAACAACTGCTCTAGTACTTTCTAAATCTGGGAATACTGGTAGAGAGACGTCTGAGATTTTGGATCATTTCTGCAAATTTATTGCTAAAGGAGGTAAATGTAGGGGAAAATACAATTATTGTCCCAAAACCTTTGCTGCCGAAAGCATCAATGGGACTACTACGTTGTGGACACACATAAATGTGAAATGTCACAAGTCTCCCTTTAGGTTCATTGATAAAAGACAATCCACATTAAAACCTACCAAAGAATGCTGGCTAGCAGGTGCTTTGGGTTCTACTGAAAGGGTGGTGTATAATATGGATGAGATTAGGAGGGCGATTGCCGAATTTGTAATTATTGATGAGCAACCATTTAGAGTTGTTGAGGGAGAAGGATTTAAGAAACTAATGGCTAAAGCTTTGCCAAATCTTGAATTACCTTCCCGTGTAACTGTTGCTCGACATTGTTTGAAGATTTATCAAGAAGAGAAAGAAAAGCTTAAAGAGCTTATCAAGAACCAACATGTATGTCTTACTAGTGATACATGGACATCACTCCAAAATTTCACTTATATGGTTGTCACTGCACATTAGATTGATGATCAATGGAATCTACAAAAGAAAATTCTAAGCTTTTTCCAAACACCAGATCACAAGGGTGAGACTATCGCTAAGGGGATTGAGGAATGTTTATTAGGTTGGGGCATTGAGAACTTGTTTACAGTGACCTTAGATAATGCAACTGCTAATGATGCCGCCATTAAGCATTTGAAGGTGCTTATTGATGATTGGAAAGAGGGAATACTTGGAAATGAGTTTTTACATGTTAGGTGTAATGCTCATATTTTGAACTTGATTGTAAAAGATGGGTTAGATGAACAAATTGAGCCAATTTCTCGTATAAGGAGCGCGGTGAAATATGTTAGGTCTTCTGCTTCAAGGTTTGCTTCTTTCAAGTCATTTGTTGAGAAAGTTAAGATAGACGCTCATGGTCTTGTGAGTCTTGATGTTGAAACTAGATGGAATTCGACATATACAATGTTAGATAAAGCTTTGAAATTTGAAAAAGCTTTTACAAGAATGTATTTGGAGGACCAAAAATACCAAAAATACTGCCGAGAAATAAATACAATAACAAGAAATCCATCAACAGATGATTGGAAGAATGTGAAAGCTTTTGTCAAGTTTCTTAACATTTTCTATCAAACAACATTGAAATTTTCAGGCAGTTTGTATGCTACTTCCAACTCTTTCTTCCATGTATTTTTTAATCTTCGAAATGATATTATTAAGTATACTAAAAGTGATGATCTTACTTTGGTTGATATGGAAAAAAGGATGAAAAGTAAGCTTGAGAATTATTGGGGTAAATTTGAGAGTATGAATATGCTACTAATTGTTGCTGTTGTGTTAGATCCCAGATACAAGATGAAGTATGTGAACTACATTCTTTCCATTGCATATGGTCCTTTTTTGGGAAGAATAAAGTCTGAAGATGTGGCGAGTATTTTGACTCGCATATATAATCACCACAATAATTCTTTCTCTGAGAATTCAAATGACAATATTTAAGGTGATATTGGTATAACGAGTGAACCTGGTGATTTGTTACAATCTTGGGAGAAATATATGAAAGAGGAGGGAAGTAGTGAAAGAAAATCCGATCTTGAGATATACTTGATAGATGATGTGGTGAAAATCAAGGATTTTAATATCTTGAGTTGGTGGAAAGCTTCATCTAGTAAGTATCCAATTGTTTCAAAAATTGCTAGGGATGTTCTTTCTATTCCTATTTCTATTGTTGCATCTGAGTCGACTTTTAGTACAGGTGGTCGAATTCTTGATACTTATCGGAGTTCTTTATCGCCAAAAACAGTAGAAGCTCTTATTTGTACTCAACAATGGATACGATCACCTTCTAAAGAATGCAAGTTTGAAGACCTTTTGGAGGAAGTCCAGAAACTTGAGGAAATTGAAGAAGGTAATTTTCTTCAATTCTTAATATATGGTTCTGTTTGTTACTTTGTTTTATTTTATTTAGTACTCAAATTGTTTCTTTTCTCTCAGAATATCCAGACTCACCTTTGAGGATTGATTAGCCAGCTCTGTTCCTGATGTTACAGTTCATGATGGAATAGAGGCTTGTTTGTTATTAATAGCTACTAGTTGTACGCAGTCTTTTAATTAACCAAGACTTCTTAAGTTTACTTGAGACAGTTGTGAATTGTAATGGTCTAGATGATATTAGATTATTACTCCATCAACTCTAATGTAGTTATAGTTTTGCCATATTCTGTTTTGTATCTAATGCTATTGGAAGGAGTTGGAGTAAAGTAATGAATTTCTCTAGCAATTGTTTACTTGTTGAAGTTATTTTTTAGTAAGTAACCTTGGATTTAAGTGTTGAAATTGGTGTCAAGTAGAGGCATATCAACTTGATGCCATGGTTTCCTTTTGTCCAGTGATATGGATATACTTTTGTGTGTTATCTAATTTTAACAGTTAACAAATCAGTCGGAACATCTGATCCGGTTTCAGAAGTTACAGCTAGAGAGCTAACCTTTGTTGTCCATGTTCTGAAGCCAGTAGAGATTTTTGTTCGACCTCCTCTACCAGTTGGCAAAGCTGGGAGACAGTGGTATGACTACAGGGAGTTGACAGAGGAGGAATCAGAAGTTAGACCCAAATGGTTTTTCTGATTGTTACTACTCCAGTTTGAGTTTAATTTCTGTATATTGATGGGTCAGCTAGATGATAACTACATTTAATTGTCCATAGAAAATTGGGGTGAATCTGTAAAATAAAGCACGTTAGCTGTGGTAAGAGGTTATAAAACAGTGGTTAAATTGAAGGGTATATGGGGGAGTAATACTTATGGGAGTTTGCTCTATGTGCTAAATATGTTTAATCTCAATTATCTTTTGGCTTTTCTCTTGTGACTCTTCATTTAAGTTGTAGTGCTGACTGCTGCCCATTGAAGTTGATTTGAAATTTATTGAACCTGTTGGCCATTCTAAAATACCGAAGAATCTTGGACATTGAACTACAAAAACCCAAGAAACCCGAAAAACCCGAGAAATTCGAGAAACCTGAGAAAATTGAAAGCTGAAAAACCCGAGTGTTATTGGTTTGGTTTGGTTTATAAATATAAAAACCCGACACCTTTGGTTTGGTTTGGTAAAGGGAAAAGCCGAACCAACCCGGCCTATGTACACCCCTAGTTGGAATTCATTGAGAATAAATAGATAAGGCAATATATAAAATTTGAGGAAGATTAGAATGGATTTGGACTAGTTTGGTATTAAAAGTGGTAGTTAAGTTTGAGTTTAAAAGTTCCTCTGAAATGTATATATCAAATATGTATCACGCATGTATCTCAGTCAGATTGATTATTCACTATGCAGGAAGCCTGATAGAGGTCTTTGCACGAATTGCACAGTCATCCCGAGTGAGAATCTCTCGACTCTTCATAGGCTCCTGGTCATGGACCTTGAGATCACGAGGTAGAGGATGAAGAGAGTAATGTATAAGCAACATAGGATCAAGTGGGAAGCCATGACGGAAGCTAAAGCGCAGGAATTGGGGGTCAAGCTGGTGGTTATAGAGGCTTCGAGGAGTAGTAAGGACGCAACTGCTATGTGGACCATGACTCCTCAGTGCATTAGAGAAGCCGCAAGAGAAGTAGTAGGGGTCTCAAAGGGTTACTTTGTTGGTCACAAGGGAGACTGGTGGTGTAATGGAGAGGTACAAAGAAAAGTGAAAACCAAGAAAGCAGCACATCTGAAGCTAGTGTAAAGTTTAGGCGAGGAGGAGAAGAGAGCAAATAGGGAGCATTATAAGTTGGCTAAGAAAGACACAAATCTTGTAGTTACGATGGCCAGGACTGCAGCTTTTAGTCGTTTGTATAAGGAACTCAAAGGCTGAGATGGGGATAAGAGGTTTTTCAGGTTAGCCAAGCCGTGGAAAGGAAGGTGCATGACTTGGAACAAGTGAAGTGCATCAAGGACGAAAAAGGTAGAGCTTTGTTGGATAAGGAGCATATCTGTCGGAGATGGCAGACCTACTTCTATAGTCTCTTGAACGAGGAGGGGGACATGAGCATTGTGTTGAGTGATTTAGAATTCTCCAAGAGTCGTTGTGACTTTGGGTATTATAGGCAGATTAGAGTTGATGAAGTTTAGAGGGTTGTGCGTAAGATGAGGAGGGGCAAAGCGATCAGGTCGGATGAAAGCCAGGTGGAGTGTTAGAAAAGTGCAGGCAAGGCTGGCTTGGAGTGGCTCGCTAGGTTATTTAATATTATTTTTAGAATGAAGAAGATGCCAGAAGAGTGGAGGTGGAGAATGATGGTTCTTGAATACAAGAACACGGGTGATATCCAAAATTGCAATAACTATCGGGGTATCAAGCTGCTTAGCTATACCATGAAAGTTTGGGAGAGAGTGGTAGAGATAAGAGTGAGGAGGAGTGTGCCTATTTTGGAGAACCAGTTTGGATTTATGCAAGGGCGTTCCTGTAACGACCCGATATTTTTTTTTTCAAAAGTGGACTTTTGGATTATCTCCTTAGTTATAGTTTCTTATTAGATTATTTATTTCTACTCATTTACATATATTTTGGGCGATACTTAGAGAAAGAAGCAAGATATAGCCATGAGATAAATTCATACATATATACACAATTGTGGCTCATACCTGACAATAAGGATGGGGAGCATTAATTTGCATGTTTGAAAGGAGTATAAATTATTTAATTAAGTAGGCTCCACCTACAATGCTCTTGACGCATCCTACATAGATAATGTTTACAAATATACTTGGAGAAATAAATTAAGATATTTGGTTACCTATTTTATTTGTATCTAAGAAGTGCAGGGAAATCGTGGGAAAGTGGGCCAAGCCCATCGATTTTACAACTCTGTTTCAAGGGCCTAGAGGATATATAAGCAATAGGTTAATTTTATTGGCAATAATAAGATAGTAAAGGAAGTAGTACGCTACACGGATAATACATAGGTTACAACTTTGACAATTAAGAAAGAAAACAAGCTTCAATTTGGGTGCTTTACTATGGCAGTAATCATGATGGAGTTTGGGGAAAGAGATACAGAGCATTACTGTATCTGCTTAAAGCTTGAACAAGAAAGCAAAGTCTGCGAATTGGAAGTTTTTGGGGGGAAAACGCAAAAGAGATTGATCGGAGAAAGTTGTGCGGATCGCTTGAGGTGAAGCAGTTGGTATATCGGCACGAGTACTGTAAGTAGTAATCTTACTGCAATTTATATTTTCATAACCTGCATGATTTATACATAATTTTTAATATGAATATATTACCGATTAATTTGAATTGCATGTGGGACAAGTCTTTTACTCGATATTTTAACTAGTAGAATCAGAGAAAATTGAAGAGATTCAGCTATGGAAGTAGACTTCTAGAATGTTCTCTTCAGAGAACTCGAACGGGATGAATTTGGGAGAATGAGTCATTCCATTTACAAGAGTAGTCCAACAAATACAAAATCAGAAAAAAAGAAAAAGAAAAAGAAAAGGGAAAAATCTAGATACAAGGCTATATACATAAATATTACAATTGGGCCTATCAGTATTGCTCTTTCAATTTTGGGCCTGAAGCCAAATATGAAGATAGCCCAACACCCCCTTCAAGTTGAAGGGGGATAGCACCTTCAACTTGCCCAGAAATGAATGATGGAGAGCACCAGGGAGAGGCTTTGTAAGAACATCAGCAAGTTGATGAGCAGTGGGAACATGATGAAGTTGAATAAAACCCTCAAGCAACTTAGTCCGATTTAAATGACAATCTACCTCGATGTGCTTAGTACGCTCGTAAAAGACCGGACTTTTAGCAATATGAATTGCTGCCAAGTTGTCACAAAATACAGAAATAGGATAAGAAATAGGAGCAGAAATGTCAAGTAATAAACGGGAGAACTAGATTGGTTCAGCCACAACTTTGCTTACAACCCGATACTCAGCTTCAGCTGAAGATAAAGAAACCGCTGGTTGCTTTTTAGACTTCCAACCAATAAGACTATCACCAAGGAAAATACAATAACCAGTAACAGATCTACGGGTATCTGGACAGGTAGCCCAATCACTGTCAGAATAAGCATGGACAAACATGTCAACAGAATTAGAGTAAAAGAGCCCAAGATCAGCAGTACCGTTGAGATAACGAAGCAATGGAAGAGCAGCAGACATATGAGGAAGTCTGGGGGACTTTAAAAATTGACTAAGGTGCTGAACTCCAAAGGAGATATCTGGTCTTGTGTGAGTAAGAAACAATAGCTTACCAACAAGACTTCTGTATCTTTCAAGTGTAGGAAAAATATCACCAACCTCAGCATGCCACTTGTTATTTAACTCCAAAGGACACACCAAAGAAGAAACATCATAACAGTTAAACTCATGAAGCAAATCAAGCACAAATTTTTTCTGGTTGAGAAGAACACCTCCAAGCAGATTGGAAACCTCAATGCCCAAAAAATGATGCAAAGACCCTAAATCTTTAATCTTGAATTCATTGTCCAAAAAAGCTTTCAAGGAATCAATTTCAAGCAAGTCATCACCTGTGACTATGATGTCATCAACATAGACTGCCAAAACAACAACAAGATGACCAGGAGAACCTTTGATGAATAAAGAATAGTCATTAGCGGAATGATGATAACCTCTAGAACACAAGGCAGTGGATAGTTTAACATATCATTGACGGGAAGCTTGTCTTATGCCATAAAGGGATTTCCTAAGTCTACAAACCAATTGAGTAGAAACAGAAGAAGAGGAAGAAGAAACAGAAAGACCCAAAGGCAATTTCATGTAGACCTCTTTATCCAAATCACCATGAAGAAATGAATTATTAACATCAAGTTGAAACAAAGACCACTTTTTCTTGACAGCAAAAACAATAAGACACTTCACAGTAGACATTTTCACTACGGGAGAGTAAGTTTCATTGAAATCCACCCCTTCAACTTGGGTGTCCCCTCTAATGACAAGCCTAGCTTTATATCTTTCGACACTACCATCACCCTTGTACTTAATCTTATAGACCCACTTATACCCAATAGATTTTTTACCATGAGGAAGTTCAACAATGTCCCAAGTATGATTTTGCTCTAAAGCTTCAAACTTTTTTCTCATGGCATCTTGCCAAACTGGTATGGGAGCAGCCTGAGAATATGTATATTTTTCAGATTCTTTATGCTGAGTAACAGAATAAGAAAGAGATGATGGAAGAGTGTAGACATAGTCCTTTAGATAAGAGGGATGAGAGTGAACTCTACTGGATTTTCTCAAAGGTAGTGAAGAGGAAGAGGAATCAGGGGAAGGGACAGATATAGTAGTAGGAATAATATCAGGATTAAAAGGAATAGGAGAGGTAGAAGCAGCAGGTACAGAATCATGGAATGAGGAATTAGAAGGGTGAACAGGTTGTGTGGAATTTGGAACAGGAGATGGTATAGGTGAAAGAACATCAACAGTAGGGTGTGATGGTGACAAGACATCAACAGCTTCAGGAAGGTCAATGTTGGGAACAAGAGAAGACTGGGGTGTATCTGGGAAAACACATTCAGAAGAAGCAGGAAGAGAAACGTCAGAGGAGAAGGTAAAATGATCTTCATGAAACACCACATCTCGAGAGATGAAACAGTGTTTAGTGTGCAAATTGTACAATTTGTATCCCTTTTTAGCAAACGGATAACCAAGGAACACACAGGGAAATGCTCTAGGTTTTAATTTATCTCTTTGTGGAATAGGAATAGTTGCATAGCAAAGACACCCAAAAGTCCTAAGGTGGGAATAACTAGGAACTTTGCCATACAATAATTCATAAGGGGATTTGTTGTTGAGTAATCTGGAAGGAAGTCTATTCATGATATAAGTAGCTGTTAAAAGGCAGTTCCCCCAAAATCTTATAGGAATTTTAGACTGAAAGAGTAAGGCTCTAGATGCTTCAAGTAATGTTCTATGCTTTCTTTCCACCACACCATTTTGTTTAGGAGTATGGGGGCAACTAGTTTGATGAATAATGCCATGTTCAGAAAAGAAAGAAATGGTAGCATGACTAGAGCCTAACTCTAATGCATTATCAGACCTAATGTTTTGTATTGTAATATGAAACTGAGTCTTGACCATAACAATAAAGGCTTTGAGCAAAGAGAATGCATTACTCTTTAATCCCAATAGATGAGTCCAGGTACTTCTATAAAAATCATCAACAATGGTGAGGAAATATTTGGAACCAGAATAGGAAGGGGTATGATAAGGTCCCCAAGTATCAACATGAATGAGTTGAAAGGGTTTTGAAGTGTTAATGAAACTTTCTGGGAATGGTAATCTGGTTTGCCTAGCCATTGGACAAATTGTACAATGAAAAGACTGATTAGAAGAAATAGTAGAGGAAATTTCAGATATACTCTTCATTCTAATAAAAGGCACATGAGCAAGTCTATTATGCCAAATAATATCCATTTTATTCAAAGCAGCTTTATTGCATATGGCAGAATCTTTATGTACATCAGAAAATGAGAGAGAACTAGAGTTACACAAAGGGGAAATGGTGCTGCTATGTGAAACATTTGTCAAAGCTGGGTGAAGCTGAGATGATGAGTGCTCCCAAACAAACTTGTATAATCCATTGTCCAGTTTACCAAGATCCAGAGGCTTCTTCAGAGAAGGGCCCTCTATAATATGAGATTCTGGTAAACTGAACTATACAATCAAATTATTCAGTAATTTTGTGTACAGGAATGAGATTATGTTTAAAAGAAGGTAGATAAAGGACATTGTGAAGAATAATGGACTCAGTTAAGACAAAAGATCCTGTACAGGTAACCTTAACTTTGTATCCATTTGTAAGGGAAACAAGAAATGAAATGGGTAAGGGTGTGATATTAATGAGATAGTTTTTATTGAAAGTCATATGGTCAGATGCACCTAAATCTACTATCCAAGTTAAGGAATCTGATTTACTCAGCAAAGTAGAATTAAAACTATATACAATAGTTTTAGGCAATAAAGTACCAGCAAACTTGGCAGAACTTAGAGTGTTGATGGAGGGTCCAAAATCAGAGATGTGAGTTTGTTGAAGCAGGGATATCAATTGAGCATATTGCTGCTGAGTCAAGCCATGTACCACAAAACCTTGTTCTACCTGATTCTGAGTAGAGGTTGAAACAGAATTGGCAGAAACATTGTGTGGAGCAAAGGATTCAGAATCTACCATGTTTGCAGCTGGTTTTCTACCCTTGGTGAATTTAAAATTTTGAGGAAATCCATTAAGCTTGTAACATTTTTCAATCAGGTGCCCTGTCTTCTTGCAATACTTAAGAAGAGACCAGACTTAGATTGATCAAAAAGTACCCTCTGACTATACTGTTTTTGTTGTGGTTGTGATTGAGTAAATTTGACATTATTGGAACTAGCATTGAAAGAAGCAGACTCTGGATGAAACTGGGGATTTGTAGGAATTTGTCTTTGTTTTTCATCTTATAGAAGGATGTTATAGACAAAGTCAAGAGAGGGTAAAGTATGCATCATTAGTAGATTACTTCTAACACCCACATAAATACCGAAATAGTTATTTGACATGATTACCGTTGTTTTAAATATTCTTGTTGTCACTAGATATGTTTTACCGTTACTTAAATTTATTGTTATTAAAATCAAATTTCATGATTTTATAAGAACTGAAATTCCCTATATTGTTTTAAAATATTTTCCTATGAGTATATATGGATACAGAGATAAGTATAAATAGGAGTAGACTTTGAAGGATCCCTTAGATAACGGCAGATTCGTTACACCTGGTGCACCTTGTATTTACTGATTAAAAAGTACAGTTATAGCCCTCGCTAGTGGGAAGGTAGAACTAGCATACTATTACCGATTTTCCTTGAGTAGGGACTATCGTTATATTTGAGTTCTTGCAAAGGAATCGACAGTTATACCGATTACATGATCCATTCATTGAAATCTCACAAATGTGAATAATGATATTATATAGTGGTTACCGAGCTTATTACTAAATTATTAATTGTATTATACTACAAGAAGAACATGATGAGACTGAAAATAATTTATTATTTCTGAAAGGGCATTTTTATAACTAGCATGTTTTTGATTTGTCCCCAATAAAAATGGTTGTGGTTAAGTATTATTACTCACTAAGCTAGCGACTCATTGCCCGCTAATTTTTTTTACAGAGACGGCAGTGAGGATTTCGTTAATTAGAGCGCACAAGTTGATAGTTCTTGGTGAGCCTCGCACTTGTTCGCGTGGGTGGAGATTTTATTTATTGTTATGGTCTTTTCTTTGAACTCTTCTAGTCTCTCCATAGTCATTATTTTAGTGTCTTGAGTAATCTTTGTTATTATAGATTTTTGTTGAGTATCGTTCATTCTTATCAAATTTGGAGATAAAGTAGCATTTCTAGTTGTCAGTGGGTGGACTATTAAAGGTATATATTTATTTTGGTTGATTGATAAGGTCATTGTCATTTGAATTGCTATTAGGATGTTTGGTTGCTGATTCAAAACAGGAAACGTTTTTGGATAGTTCAAAAACAGGGGAAACTTTGTCCAATTTTCTACAAAATATAGATGAGGCTTACTTGGGGGCACTTGCTCCTAGGTGCCGGTCATGATCCTGAATTGGGTCGTGAAAGATCGACCACAGAAGTCATCCACCTTGTTATGATATTGATGGAGAAGTATAAAGAGAGAAAACAAGACTTGTATATGGTGTTCATTGACTAAGAAAAGTCGTACGATAAAGTTCCAAGGGAGGTTTTGTGGAGATATTTGGAGGCTAGAGGTGTACTTGTTACCTACGTTAGGTTGATTAATGATAATATGATGGAGTAAAGAATCGAGTGAGGACGGTGGGTGGGGACTCAGACCATTTTCCAGTTATTATAGGGTTACATCAGGGGTCGGCGCTCAGCCATTTTTTGTTTGCTTTGGCGATGGATGTACTGACGTGCCACATCCAATGGAAGGTGCTATGGTGCATGCTATTTGTAGATGATATTGTATTGATTGATTGTCGCACCCCCTTTTTTTCCTCATGGAGTCCGGGTTCATGACGTTTGAAAGGATAACTCGTTCATTTTTGGAAATTAGGTTTTGGAATTGAAAAATTGCCACCTAATAATTTAAGTGCATTAGGACACTATGAAGGGTTTTGTTTGGATAACCAGAGATTGGATAAGGGCTTGAAATTATTCCAAGGGGAAGGTGTTAGGCACCCCTCAAGATCCACTAGTTTGGTTCCCGGCCAAGCTATTGTTGTGACTTTAAGTACAATAACACATAAGAGAGTAAGACTTTCAAATAAGAGGGGGCTTCATAACGGTTGGAAATTAAAAGAAACGGATGAAAAGATGAATTTTGAGAAAAATAATTTGAAATTTGAAAGTAAACAATGAAATAAACAAGTAAAAGAGGGCGGAGGTGTCCTAGGTTTATAAATAATATGGATCACCCCACACAAAACCCGGTAATCACTTATACGCGTGGTGATATCGTATGATCATCATATCCATATCTACCATTTCCCATCCCGTTAAGGTATTAAACTTAAAATGGTCTCGTTTTAATTATTGAATGCTATTACCCGCCCCAATCCTATCAGTTCGGGAGGTATTTGGGACTACTAATCCTAAAGAGAAGGGATGTTGGGCTTTTATAGTTTCAAAGGTAAGAATACTAAGGCGACAAGCAAGAATACATATAACAAGTATTGGGAAAGCACATAAACAAATAAGGCTCAAACGGGCCTCCTTAGATCAAAGAAAAACATATAGTTTAGCATGTCTTGCACGTACTGATTAGGGTCTGACTAAACTTAAAAGTCAAAGCAGGCTGATTTATCATATATTTTCAGATAAGAAGTTGAAATTAGACCTGCCTGTTGGTTGTAATTAATAAAGACTGGTGCCGTTTATAACTTTTACCCTAAGGCTTGCCTAAGTGTTAGACGTAAACATATAGGCATGATATTTACTGATTTCAGAAACAAAGAGGCAAGCTGATTGCAGATTGATTTAGGAAAAGGTTGCCAGTTTTAATAGAAAGAGTACAAGTTCTACAATTGATAATGCATTACTACTAACAGTTTAAGCTTACAAACGAGTGAGGCGTATCAGAATTGATTAGAAACCCTATAGGCATGTTTTCTACGCGTTTTTTGACTTTAAACACTGTTACAGACATAGATAAGTGCAACAATCCTACAACATGCTATCTAGATGTTGCATTTTTTTTATTACGAGCATGATGTCTGATTATATTGGTTATTAAGGCCTATAAACATGTTTGCCTAATAGGAGATGAGTATGCAAGAACCATAAGGGACCTATAGGCGTATTATCCGCATGCATGTGCATCCTATAGACATGGTATTTATATGAGTGTAGAAATTCCTATAAGCATGTTATCTAAATGAGAATGCAGAAGTTCATAAGTTCCTATAGACCAGTTATCTACATGATATGCAGAAATTCACAAGTAAACTATAGGCATGATATCTATATGAATGCGGAAATTCAGAAGACCTATAGGCAGGATATCTATATAAATGCAGAAATTCAGAAAACCTATAGGTAGGATATCTATGTGATACGCATGAATTCAGAAGACCTATAGGCAAGTTGTCTACCCTTTGCATATAGTTATTCCCCCCCGTTTCATTTGTCATCCCCAATAGTTATTACAAGTTATTACAGCCCAGAATGGAATAAGAAAAGCAAAATTACATCATAAATTAAAAGTACAACCAAGGGGGAGCCTAATTCAGGCTCCATGTCTAAAATACGAGATAAACCAACTCCAAGGGATCATGATCCAAAGCCTTTCTCTTTCATTTGGATGTGTCAAAATTCCCAAAGAGCCTTATATGGACTCCGAGCAGTACTCACACTCAAATGCATAACCAAATTAAAATATAATGTAGTATGGAAGGGCCTGTCACACCTCCTTTTTACCGCTAGGGCCTATTTATTTACACCCCGGGGAGGGATATAATAAAAGGAATGAGTTTTTCCAATTTAAGGACAGTCGGAACGAGATTAATATATTTTTATTTTTTTCAGAGTCGCCACTTGGTAAAATAATGGTCTCCCAGGTCACCAATTTAATCCCGAATCGAGGAAAGTTTGACTCTGTTATAGTCTGCGAACTAGAAATTCGGATAAGGAATTCTGTTAACTCGGGAGAAGGTGTTAGGCACTCCCGAATTCCGTGGTTCTAGCAGGTCGCTTAACTGTTGTATTTGTTTTTATCTGATTTCATTATATGTTCCATTTTTATGTGCATTTATTAATATTCCGCTTTATCATTTTTAAAAGACTTGCAACGTCGTGAAAATGCATTTCGGGCCACACCGTACCAGTACGCCTGTGGCTTTTAATACATTTCGACTTCGTTGAGATTTAGATTTGGGTCACATAAATGTGCACCCATACTTGAGAAAGTGTATTATAAATCGCGCCTAAAACATCTACGTCTATTAACTTTGGGAAAGACCGTGAAATTCGCTAAACGGTCCTTCCAAATCTCAGTGTTTTATAACACTTAATTGAGGGCCCCGTGCATTTTATCTTTAAACGAGGCTCATCTCATTTATTTTAAGAGGTCAAGCCTAAGGTGTGCTACATTTCTACTACTGTTTTTGTCTTATCGAAGTACCAAATAGTTCTACTTAGTTGTGATTTGTGTTTTTATTTCATTTATGTCTTTGTGTACTTTGGGCCTTGAATTCAGGCCAGTGAAGAACAGAACACAGCTGTGCGCATGGCTTATTCTAGCCCAGTTCATATACATTGGTTCATTCAAGTAGGCAACGAAGCTATTGCTATTGGATCTGGGCCTTTCTGCCTGAATCAAGCCCGTGAATCCAGAACAAGCACAAATGTTACCACTAATCTAGTAATGGATTTACAATGTCATCATAGCTGCTATATATTATCAGAAATTAATCAATGCAATAACACTGAATTCCTATTTGATTACTACTGTTTTGACCTATTCAAATTAACTACATCTGTTATTAAACTATTCATATATTAATTACCATTATAACAGATTTCTACTATTATTATCAATTGAAATTCTAACATGTTCAAAAGCAGAATTGAATTACTGAAATGTTAATACATGATATGAATTAAAGTATATGAAAACGTTGATTTTACTTGTCAATACCACTTGTATATCATAAAGTAAAACAGAATAGAAATTTATAATTCATTTTTATTTGACAGCTTACAGTGTTCTGATCTCACCAAATACATCATTGACTCGGATACTTTTAAGGTACTATTATCACTGATATCTAGTAATGATGGCTAATATTTTAAAAGCTCAGTATCAGTCCGAGTTCATAGTGTTCAGTTATACATTTATACTAACCTTAATGAGTTTACTACTAACCTACTTCACACATAATTATCTATATGTTGATTAACTAGACTACTTTAAAATTCAATAGTCCGAGTCCAATAGTCCAATTATACATATGATTCATACCTAATCAATACAGATGAATCTAACTAGTTCTACATCGATAAAAATAAACAGAATCAATAGACTAATAGAATCAGTCGAACACTTCATATCTTCAAACTTTGTGATTACATCCTTGAGTATTAGAAGTGTACCTGGAAGTAGTAAATCAATGAGATAACTAGGAAGAAATAAGGATCAATAACCACACCAACACACATCAAATTGTCAACACAACTTCAATAACCAAATCCAGACCAAGTAAAGCACGGATCAACATACAAAATGCCAAAATGCAGGAGAATTTCCAATTGAAATCGAGCCAGAATCAATAGAACAGTAATATTATAGGATTTAGAGAATTTTTCTAAGGATGAAACTATGAAATTCGAAATTGCAGAGATTAGAAGGATTTTCAGAATATTAGACCTTC
>MU696489.1:85559-177388 GCA_026770625.1 Nicotiana glauca | reverse complement strand
TTTTTTTTATATTTTGTATTTTCTTAAATTTTATACAATTGAAATAAAACTAATAATCATACTAATCAAAGTCTAAAAAATTAATTAATAATTATTTTGTAGTAATTTTCAATTAAAAACCATAAGATCCTATTATTTTTTGATTTTTCTTTCATTTGTTTTCCAAAATGCATTAATACTAAAAATGTAAAAATTAAAATCCTAATACATATGCATATTTTTGTATTTTTAATATGAGTTATTATGTGACCAATTAACACAAAGAATGCAACCAAATTCTTAAAAATGTCAAAATCATTTTATTTGACATTTTTGGAATAATTTGCTTAGGGTAAAAATCACGTGCTCACATACACCGGTGGGTGATTCTATTGTGGTCGACCGAGTTTATCATTCATGTATTGTGGTGATTGGGGGTCTTGAAACCTGTGTTGATTTATTTCTTTTAGATATGGTCGATCTTGATGTTATTTTGGGAATGGATTGGCTATCACCCTATCACGCTATCTTGGACTGTCATGCCAAGACTGTGACCTTAGCCTTACCAGATATGCCCCGTTTAGAGTGGAGAGGGACTCCTGGTCACTCTACCCGCAGTGTTATTTCGTACGTGAAGGCTCACCTTATGGTCGAGAAGGGGTGTTTGGCTTATTTGGCCTATGTTTGTGATTCCAGTGTCGAGGTTCCCACTATTGATTCGGTGCCCGTGGTTCGCGAGTTTCCTGAGGTTTTCCTTTCAGATCTCCCAGGTATGCCACCCGATAGGGATATTGATTTCTGTATTTGATTTGGCTCCGATCACCCAGCCCATTTCTATTCTGCTATATCGCATGGCCCTACCAGAGTTGAAGGAGTTAAAGGAGCAGTTGCAAGACTTGCTTGAAAAGGGTTTCATTAGACCCAGTGTGTCACCGTGGGGTGCGTCGGTATTATTTGTAAAGAAGAAAGATTATTCGATGAGAATGTTCATTGATTACCGGCAATTGAACATAGTTACAATCAAGAATAAGTATCCACTGCCGAGGATTGATGATTTATTTGATCAACTTCAGGGTGCCAAGGTGTTTTCAAAGATAGACTTGAGATCTGGCTACCATCAGTTGATGATTATGTAATCCGATGTTCCTAAAATAACTTTCAGCACTCGGTACGGACATTATGAGTTCTTGGTCATGTCTTTTGGGTTGACCAATGCCCCAGCAGCTTTTATGTACCTGATGAATCGAGTGTTCAGGCCTTATCTAGACTTGTTCATGATAGTCTTTATTGATGACATATTAATATACTTCCACAGCCATGAGGAGCATGAGCAGCATCTCAGAGTGGTTCTTCAGACTCTGAATGGTAGTCGGTTATATGCTAAGTTTTTAAAGTGTGAGTTCTGTTTGAGTTCAGTTGCATTTTTGGGTCATATTGTATCCGCAGAGGGTATTCAGGTAGATCCAAAGAAGATCTAGGCAGTCAAGAACTGGCCTAGACCTACATCAGCTATAGAGATTTAGAGTTTCTTAGGGTTGGCGGGTTACTATCGACAGTTCGTGGAGGGATTTTCATCTATCGCAGCCTCGATGGCTAGGTTAACCTAGAAAGGTGCCCAATTCAGTTGGTCGGACGAGTGTGAAGCAAGCTTTTAGAGGCTCAAGACAGCTCTAACTATGGCACCAGTATTGATTTTGCCCACAGGTTCAGGACTTTATACAATATATTGTGATTCTTCCCGTATTGGGCTTGGTGAAGTGTTAATGTAGGATGGAAAGGTCATTGCCTATGCTTCGAGGCAATTAAAGATTCACGAGAAGAACTATCCAGTACATGACTTGGAGTTGCCAGCTATTATTCACGCATTGAAGATCTGGAGGCACTATTTATATGGCGTGGCATGTGAGGTGTTCACTGATCACAAGAGTCTTCAGTACTTGTTTAAGCAAAAAGAGTTGAATTTGAGGTAGAGAAGGTGGTTGGAGTTGTTGAAAGATTATGACATCACTATTTTATATCATCCCGGGAAGGCCAATGTGGTGGTCGATGACTTGAGTAGGAAGTCAGCCAGTATGGGTAGTTTTGCTTTTATTCTGGTCAGTCAGGGGCCGCTTGCCTTGGATGTTCAGGCCTTGGCCAATCGATTTGTGAGGCTGGATATTTCTGAACCTAGCCGAGTGCTAGCTTATACGGTCGCTCATTCTTCATTATTGGAGCGTATCCGTGATCGGCAGTTTGACGATCCTCATTTGTGTGTCCTTAGAGACAAGGTACAACGACGAGGTGCCAAGTAGGTTACCTTAGATGTTGATGGAGTCTTGAAATTTCAAGGGTGGATTTGGGTACCAAATGTGGATGGGCTTCGAGAGTTGATTCTAGAAGAGGCCCACAGTTCCTGGTATTATATTCATTCAGTTGCCGCAAAGATTTATCAAGATTTGCGGCAGCATTATTGGTGGCATAAAATGAAAAAGGATATTATGGCATATGTAGCACAATGTTTGAACTGTCAACAGGTTAAATATGAGCATCATAGGCCTGGTGGTTTGTTTCAGAGAATTGAGCTTCCCGAGTGGAAGTGGGAACGGATCACTATGGACTTCGTTACTGGACTTTCGTTGACTCAGAAGAAGTTCGATGTAGTTTGGGTCATTGTTGATAGGCTGACCAAGTCAGTGAATTTCATTCCCGTGCCAGTCACCTATTCATCTGAGAAGTTAGCTAAGATTTATATCCGGGAGATTGTTTGCATGCATGATGTACTGGTATCTATCATTTCGGATCGAGGTACGCAGTTTACCTCATGTTTCTGGAAAGCAGTTTAGTGGGAATTAGGCACCCAGGTACAGTTGAGCACAACATTTCATCCTCAGACAGACGGACAGTTAGAACGGACTATTCAGATATTGGAGGATATGCTGCGAACTTGTGTTATCGACTTTGGAGGTTCGTGGGACCAGTTTTTGCCTTTAGCAAAGTTTGCCTACAAAAACAGCTACCAGTCGAGTATCCAGATGGCTCCTTATGAGGCCCTATATGGTAGGCGTTGTTGATCTCCAGTTGGATGGTTTGAACCAGGAGAAGCTCGGTTGTTGGGTACAGATTTGGTTCAGGAGGCCTTGGATATGGTCAAGATTATTCAGGAAAGAATTCGTTCAGCTCAGTCCAGGCAAAAGAGCTATGCAGACAGTAGGGATGTAGCTTTCATGGTTGGTGAGCGGGTGTTGCTCCGAGTGTCGCCTATGAAGGGCGTGATGAGATTTGGGAAGAATGGAAAGCTTAGCCCTAGGTTCATTGGTCCATTTGAGATTCTTCATCGAGAGGGATAGGTGCCTTATAGACTTTCTTTGCCGCCTAGCTTATCAGTCGTGCATCCATTTTTTCATTTATCCATTCTTCGGAGTTATCACGGCGATCCAACCCACGTGTTAGATTTCAGCACTGTCCAGTTGGACAAGGACTTGTCTTACGAGGAGGAGCTGGTGGCTATTTTAGACCGACAGGTTCGTCAGTTGAGATCTAAAGGTTTTCCCTCCATTCGTGTTCACTGGAGAGGTCAGCCTCCTGAGGCTTCGACCTGGGAGTCCGAATTTGATATGCGGAGCCGTTATCCCCATTTATTCCCCAATTTAAGTACTTCATTCTTCTGTCCGTTCGAGGATGAACGGTAATTTTAAAGGTGGAGAATGTGACGACCCAAAGGGTCATCATTGTTTTCTTATCCATTCCGAGCTTCTGAGGCCTTGAAAACCTTATTTTTAGTTGCCTCGATTTGCGTGCGCAGTCCGTACGTGTAGCTGTAAGCTCAAATATGAAATTCTATGTGAAAAAAGCTAAATTTTGATATTAATATGAATAAATTTGACTTCGGTCAACATTTTGGGTAAACGGACCTGGACCCATAATTTGACGGTTCCGGAAGGCCCATAGGAAAATATGGGACTTGGGCATAATCCCGGAATCGAATTCGAAGGTCCCAAGCCCGAAAAATGAATTTTTGAGTAAAATTATTTTCTGAAAATATTTAAGGAAAATGGAAATGAAATTTGATTAGAAAGTGATGGTATCGGGGCCATATTTTGGTTCAGGCACCCGGTACACGTCTTATATATGGTTTAAGCACTTTCTATAAAGTTTGGTTGAAAACGGATGTCGTTTGGCATGTTTCGGGCTTAAAATGGAAAATTTGAAGTCTTATGAAATTTGGAAGGAATCATGGATTTTGAGACTTAATTGGATGTTTATGATGTTATTTTGGCGATTTGATCGCACAGATAAATCCGTAGGATGTTTTTGAGGTTGTGTGCATATTTGGTTTGGAGCCCCGAGGGCTCGGGTGTGTTTTGGATTGTTGTCAAATTGCATTTTAGAATTTTTGAAAAATATGGTATGAACAGGCCTGCAGGCTTCGAATTTGTGAAGCCTGGTTCGCAAATGTGAAGGCTAGATCGCAAATGCGAAACTAGCCCAGGCTTGCCTTGTTCGCAAATGCGAAGCAACACATCGCAAATGCGAAGGCCCAGTTTCGCAAATGCGAAGAAACACTTCGCAAATGTGATGTCCCTCTTTTTGGCCTGGCTTCGCAAATGCGAAGCTGAGTTCGCAATTCCCACATTTTGGTCGGGGTTCGAATTCCCATATCAGAGACCTGTATATTCCACACTTAACTGATTTTGAGCTTCATTTTTCACATCGTCTCAAACCCAAACATACTTAGGCGATTTTTCAAGGATTTCATCTTCTCCAAATCAATTGTAAGTTAGTTTTTACTCATTTCCTTCAATATTTAACATCATTTAACATGGTTTCTAACTTAAAATCACTGATTTCTAGTTCAAAACACGTCAAATGACGTCCAATTTCAATCAAACTTTACAAAAAGCGCTTAAACCATATATAAGACTTGTACCGGGCGTCGGAACCAAAATACAAGTATGATACCACAGTCTTCTAATCAAATTTCATTTCTAATTTCCTTAATAATTTTAGAAAAACAATTTTACTCAAAAATTCCTTTCTCGAGCTTGTGACCTCGGAATTCGATTCCGGACATACGCACGAGTCCCATATTTTCATACGGACCGTCCGGGACCGTCAAATCACAGGTCTGGGTCCGTTTACCCAAAGTGTTGACCGAAGTCAAATTTATTCATATCAATATCAAAATTTAGCATTTTTCACATAGAATTCATATTTAAACCTTTCGGCTACGCGCTCGTACTACGCACGCAAATCGAGGCAACCCTAAATGCAGTTTTCAAGGCCTCGGAAGCACAGAAAGAGTAGGGAAACAAGTGATGACCCCTTTGGGTCGTCACATAGGTTTTTCAAAAATTTAGGATTTGGACCTCAATTTGAGGTCCGATTTTAAAACAAATTGCATATATACATTCGTGGGGGAATGGGTGATCGAGTTTTGGTTCGAACCTCGGGTTTTGACCACGTGGTCCCGGGGGGCATTTTGGACTTTTTGAGCAAAACATTAGGAAATTTATTTTCATGCAATCAAATTTATTCATGTAGTATTTACTGATGATATTAAGTCAATTGTGTATAGATAAGATGGGGTTGGAACCAAATTCGAAAGGAAAAGCGGTTCTTAAGGATTGAATTTGCCATAGAACTCCGAGGTAAGAGTTTTTTCTACCCTAGATTGAGGGAATAGGAGTTGAGTCATAATTGCTAATTTCTATTTGTCGAGTACGACGTATAGGCATGGTGACGAGTATCTATACGTTAGTGTCTAGCATGACCGTGGGTCTTTATATTGTGAATATTCTGATTTGTTGTCGTATCTTCCATGCTTAAATGATGAATTCTACATGTTGTGAAGAGCATGTGAAAGAAATTATGATATTTAATATTTAAGGAGCGTTGGCTCAAGTTGTGAGATGAATTGATAATTATATGAATTGGTTAGCCCTTTGGAGCATTGGCTCAAGTGGGAAAATGAATTACAATTAAAAAAATGACATAAAGAGGAGGAATTATTGAATTATCTCTTCGCCAAAATAATTATGGAATTGTGTATATATATATATTCCTTGAATGGAAATTGTATTGTACATTATTGAGTCCTTATTGGGCCCTATTAATATTTTCCACTTCATTCCCTCGCCCCTTAATTATGATTGTTGTTTGGTTGAGTAAACATGATAAATGAGATTTGTGGATTGGGTTGCACGCCGCAACAGTGATAATTGTGGATCGGGTTACACGCCGCGACATGATAAAATAGTAAATGATATGGATTGGGTTGCACGCCGCAACATATTTTAAATGATAAATGATATGGATCGGGTTGCACGTCGCGGCATGATTAAATGATAAATAATATTTGAGGAGCGGGTTGCATGCCGCAACAGTGTTGATATATATCGGGATCGGGTTGCACGCCGCAACAGTTGATGATACAAGTGTGTTTTAATTTGGATATTGTATTTAATGTGGATAAAGGTTTCCTTGTTTGCTGAAAAATTCTAAACTGCCTTAGACTGTTACTCTGGAATTATTATTAGTACTGTTACTTCTGCGATATGTTTTTTTTTTCCTTCCCATTTTTTACTTGTCTATTTCTGTTTATTACCCTCTGTATAATATGTAACTGCACAGGTTTATGTGAGTGTCTGGTTCTAGCCTCGTCACTACTTCGCCGGGGTAGGGTAGGCACTTACCAGCACATGGGGTCGGTTGTGCTGATACTATACTCTATTATCTTTTGCACAGATACAAGTTTCGGACAGCAGCAGTAGTAGTGCAATAGTGAGTAGTCAGACCAGTAAGACACCGAGGTAACCTTGCAGGCGTCTGCAGGCCCGGCATCTCCTTTATCTTTATTTTCAGTCTGTTATCTCATGTATTCGAGACAAACAGTTTTATATTTCTTTCAAACGGTTGTGTTCAGTATTCTTAGTAATTCTTGAGTAATGTGACACACTTGTCACGACCTAAATCCCGAATTTGGTCGTGATGGCGCCTCTCGTGAAGACAAGGCCAGCTAGTCAACCCAATTCATCCTTTTAAAATAATTATTTAACCACAATTATAGTACAACATGGTTTAATAATACCAAATGGCGGAAGTATAGATAAAAATGCGGAAATCCAACCCAACACAGTCCTAACCGGGGTGTTACAAGTCACGAGCATCTATAAGGATGAAATTTATATTTACAAGTCTAGAGGTACACTGAACATTAATAATGAATGACACAGAAAGAAGACGGTGCTGCGAACGCTGGCAGTCACCTCGCTAAGCTCTTACAACTTTACCTCCAAACAGCCTATACCCGCTGCCGGGTGAATAAATACATGCAACTACACACGAGGTGCATGGAGTAAAGCGAGTACTCCAAATTAGTGAGTAATAAGGCTAAATAACAACTGAGCAGTAAGAAATCACGTAAAGCAAGCCATCATGCTCTATAGGAGCAGTGTAAACCCTTTGAGAAAACAGTGAAACTGTGAAATCTTTAGAAATATCTTAGCTCAGTTTAAAACCTCTTTTGAAAATGTCTTTTTCCAACAGTTGAGCAAATGAATGCAAAACAAGTAGTGCAAACAAGCACAGAAGTCAGCCCCTCGGGCACAACACTCCGTTAATAGATAACGCCAGGATATCAGGTAATTATTGCAAGAAGTAGCATATAAGCCAATGAAATAAGAGTACAGAAATATTAGGACAGATAATATAGATAAGAACAAATGCATTAGTGCAATGCAATGCATACGACGGTACACTCTAGTACCCACTGCGGCGTACAGCCCGAGCCATCTATTTATTTATCATCGACGGCGCTCACTGGAGGTGTGTACAGACTCCGGAGGGGCTCCTCCAGCCCAAGCATAATATCAAGCTATCTCGTGGCATCAACCAGGCTTTCGGCCTCAATATCAATATAATCAACCAGGCTCTCAGCCTCAATATCAAAATAACAAGTAGAAATTTACCCCTCGGACTCAGTATCAGTAACTTAGAATAGTATCAGCCCCTCGGGCTCACTCTCAGAACAATATTATATAGTAACTGCTGCGGCGCGTAGCCCGATTCATATATCCTCACAATACAGGCCCTCAGCCTTACTCAGTCAACATAATCACATAAGCCACTCGGGCAACAATAAAACATGATGGTCAACCCAAAAATATTTTTAGTAATATCATTTCGAGTGTTTAAGGCATAATAACTTGGCTGAGTTTTTAAAATAGTGGAAAATACATGACTGAGTTCAGATATATAGTTAAATCAGTGAGGAATTATCGACAACAATCCCCGAAGGGTTCAAATAATTGGCACGAAGCCCAAATATGGCAATTAGCCCAAATTATGTTGATAACAAGTAGTTTCAGTCAAATACGTAGTAATTTCATGAATCAAGACGGACCAAGTCACAATCCCAAATAGTTCTCTACCCCACGCTTGCTATCCGGCATGCAAGTCACCTCAATACAGCACTATGGTATGCAAATCTGGGGTTTCAAACCCTCAGGATGTCACTTACAAACATTACTCACCTCGAACCGGCTATTTCTTTAACTCGCGATGCCTTTGCCCCTCTAATCGACCTCCAAATGCCTCGAATCTAGCCATAATAATTCGATTCAGTTAAAAAAAATAGGAATTAATTCCATATGAAATTCTAAATTTTCCATCAAAAATCCAAAATTGCACTCCAAATTCGTTCGTGAGGCCCATATCTCGGAACCCGACAAATATTACAAAATATGAAACCCCATCCAACCACTAGTCCAACCATACAAATTTCACCAAAATCCGACAACAATTTGGCTTCCAAATCATCAAATCTTATTTTCAAATCCCTAGGCCAAATACCCGATTTACACCTCAAAAACACGTAATCTAGCCCGGATATTCTATGATAATTCAATAATATTGACTAACAATGATCACAAGGGACTTACCTCAAGAATTCCCGTGATTGCTTGCTCAAAATTGCCCCAACTCTGAGATTGAAACTCAGAAAAATGAGAAACAAAATGGTTTGTTCGCCCTTTTTCTGCCCAGAATTTTTGGGTACTGTTCATGGGTACTGTACACGGATATTTTTCACGCAAGTGCGATCACTGTTCACACATACGAAAAATGCAGAAATTGACAAGAAAAATGCAGCAGCTTTTCTTTTCACTAAAAAGGCTCTAACTCCATCATACGAACTTAGAATTTGATGATTCTTATTCGTACGAGTCACAAATAATAATACGAACATAACCCTTCATTTGAAACTCAATTCGGAGCTCATTTGCCCAGTTCAATACCCATTTCGCTTGTTAAACAATTAAATCATATTTCGTGTCAAAAACCCAATCGCGACTTGATGAAATTAGACCAAATTTTTCAGATCACTCCTATAATTCATTATTTAAATTCTGGAAGTCTCGAAATAAGATTTCGATATCTAGAACTAAAAATGGACTTTTGGATCATTACATGCTTATGCTCAAAACGGCAAAAAACTTCCAAAAACTCTTCCAAAACTTATCCGAGCCTCATGGGACCCCGACCAAACATGCCAACACACCCCATAACATCATTCAAAATTGTTCTAACCTTCGGAACACTCAAAACAACATCAAATATCGAATCACCCTCGGATTCAAGCTTAAGAAATTCCAAAACTTCCGTATTACTCATTCGATCAAATACCTAACCAAAACACGTCCGAATGACCTGAAATTTTGCACACACATTCCAAATCACCTAACGAAGCTACAGAAACTCTCGAAATTACATTCCAACTCCCGGATCAAAATCTCACCTATCAACCGGAATTCCGAAAATCGCCAAAATACTAACTTCGCCAATTCAAGCCTAGTTCTACACCGGACCTCCAAAACCACTTCCGATCACACTCCTAAGTCACAAATCACCTCCCAGAGCTAACCGAACCATCGGAATTCACATCCGAGCCCTCTAACACATAAGTCAACTCCCGATTGACTTTTCCAAACTAAGCCTTCCTTAAAGAGACTAAGTGTCTCATTTCTTATCAAAATCACTCCAAATCAACTCGACTACATATGACACGGATAACAAAGCATGTAGAAATAGAAAATGGGAAAAACAGGGCGGTTACTCACGAGACGACGGGTCGGGTCATCACATCCTCCCCAACTTAAACAAATGTTCGTCCTCGAACGTGCCCAGAGTTGTTCCAAAAGCCAAACAATCACTGAATAACCTTACCGTGCATAAACCTGGGGGTAATTCCACATCACCCTATCTCATATAAGTCCGACAACACATTGTAACTGAAACTTTTTGTAATCCAATCTAGTCCAGAAACCATAGGACCATATTCCCACTTTTAAATCTTTCATATGATCAGAATCCCACATTTATACTGTGAATAAGCCCGAACAAGCTATAATAACCTACACCTGCAACCTCAGGTGCTATTACATGATAGACCACATAATTCAAATGCTTGCAGTGATAACTTCTAATCACAGCAGCTGCACACAACACCCGAATAGCGATAGAAAAACTCTTATCAATTAAAGTCTCATCTCACACTTTCATATGTTGCCAATGATGACTAAATCACGTGGTAAGCCATAACCATTTCCCATATCAACCATTCATGAAGTCATTTCTCCTTTGGCAAATGCTACATCAAATTTCTGAGTCGAAGCTCGATATTATCCTTCCAACATACCGAAATCGAATCCGTTTGTATTCATTAATGATCCCTCTAATCTCTTCTAATCCAACATACTACACTAGTGAGATGACACATCAATACAGGCCTAAGCCACAACTCGCACAGCACGCGTGCCAATAAGTAACAGTTTGAGTATACTAAATTCATGAAAATGATTCAAGTGAAAGAGTTGTACCACAAGCTCACTAGTACCACCGCAACACAAGGCTGAAAACCCGTCTCACATCATAGAAATAGAACACCCGAATCTAACCGCGAGGTATTCAGACACTAGTTCACCTGAGACACCCCAAGTCACCATGCTCAAAACCATCAACCAAGTGCAATTTGATGTCTAGTACCACAAGCGAATCATCATGCCCACAGAGAAGTACATAATACAATGCCATACCAGTAAACCTCACTATTGCACCATCCGGTTACCCTAAAAGGGGAAAAAACCTCAAATAAGAGAGCCGCTTTGCAAGTTCCACAAGTACCACCCCAACGATATGCTATGAGCTCGTCAATCACAGTGGAACCTAGATACATGAATAGATTAATAGTAACCAGCTCTTCTATAGCTCACATTGACATTAACCTCACGAGCAACTTAGTTGCCAACAACATAATCCACCTGGAACGGTCACGGACCTCCAGTCCAAGTATATCATATATGAGCAATCCAACAAGTACACATGTATATGCTAAATGAAATAAGATTCTCATGATCCTGTACTGGCATAAATAACACTCTATATCATAGGCATGAGCAAGCTATGTTGTCATAACTCAAATCAGCAAATTAACGCAGAATAGTAATTACCAAGTTTGTTCTGGAATCTAGCATCTTGGAAATCTCAAGTATAGTCCAGATAGTTCTTAACAAAGTTACGAATATGAGAAACATTATACATTTAAGTTCAATATCCCACTCTAGGCATATCATAGCCTACGCATCTTCCGAGTAGGAATATTGACTCGGTGCTTGCACACAGGTTCAAACCTCACATATATTCGTGCTCACAGCGCATAGTTATCACCATCAATTATCTCGACTAGTGCAGCCAAAGAGTTTAGGTAAAATACTCACCTCAAACATGCCACAATCCCGAAATAGTATATTTTTGAGAATTCCCCGTCTCCATATTCCTAGATTACATAAATCACCGTAACTTATCACAACCTCAGCACTCAATGATTGACACATCCCTCAAGTACGATCATTTCATGATAATTATTCTCAAAATTTTCCTACAATGCATAGCAAGATCAAAATATTGGCAGTCGATCAACCAAGTAGGTGTTGTAATACCAATAGACATTTGTTGGTTAAAATATAGTTCGCACCCTTCTCAGGTCTTACCGAGCAGTTCTAACATTCATCTAAATACTTGAAGCTGACTATTCCATCCAGAACTCGTGACCTTCCCTTTAAGAATAAACTGCCACCTTGCACATGAAAATATTAAGCATGTACCATACACCACATCTATCATGCCATCTTGTTGCAAACACAAAATCTTATTAGAATTTTTGGGCTATAGGAAAATTTTATTATGTGCAGTTAGAAATCTTCTATTTTCTTCCATCTAGAAGGAGTTCACAATATACAATATGTTCCTCGCACCGGTATAAGATATCTGGTTCGAACTATGGTAAAAACCATCAAGAGTACTTTCAAATCTGCTCACACATACCCAAGTTATCAAAACGGAATTCCTCTGGCTTGACCAGGCCATGTAGGTTACCAACCCAAGAATACTGCATGTAATCAATGCACATTCTCATTGTGCCATCCTTCTTCTTCAGAAATAAGACTGGTGCACCCCAAGGTGACACACCAGGCCGAATGAACCCCTTTTCTAGGAGCTCCTAAAGTTGCTCTTTCAATTCCTTCAGCTCCGCTGGTGTCATACGATATAGTGGAATAGAAATGGGCTGAGGGCTCGACACCAAGTCGATACCAAAATCAATATCCCTATCCGGTGTCATGCCCGGCAGGTCTGTAGGAAATACATCGGGAAAAATCCCTCACAACTGTGACAGAATCAATACTATGAGTCTCAGCTCCAACATCTCGCACAAAATCTAGATATAACAGACAACCTTTCCCAACCATACGTTGGGTTTTCAAGAAAGAAATTACTCTGCTAGGAACATAATCAGTCACACCACGCCACTCGATCCGCGGTATACCCAGCATAGCCGAAGTAACTGTCTTTGCATGACAGTCTAGAATAGCATGACACAGAGATAACCAATCCATGCTCAACATAACATCAAAGTCCACCATGCTCAATAACAATAGATCAACTCGGGTCTCCAGACCCTCAATAATCACATCACATGACCGGTACACACGGTCCACAACAATAGTATCGCCCACTGGGGTAGATACATGAACAGGTAAAGAAATAAACTCTCGGGGTGTACCCAAATAATGAGCAAAATATGAGGACACATAAGAAGAGGTGGAATCGAGATCGAATAATACAGAGGCATCTTTGTGGCAAACTGGAACAATACCTGTAATTAGGGGTGTTAATAAAAATCCGAAAAATCGAACCAAACCAAACCGACCAAAAAACCTGATACTTTTTGGTTTGGTTTGGTTTTGAAATTTAAAAACCGATCAAATTTGGTTTGATTTTGGTTTTAATAAAAAAAATGAACCAAACCAAATATAGGAATAGCTATTTCAAATTTAGAATTACACCTATATATATGTATACTTTTATACAAAGTTTCAAAAAATTTATAGTAAATGTTAATCGTTTGCACTTTTAGTACAATTCTTTACCTTTACATTCTAGTTTGATTGGTAGTTTTTTTGTTAAGTGTAATAATCTATTTTATGTTAAAAATAAAATATTTTTAATTGAGTCCTTAAATTATTCATCACTATTTGATTCAATTATCATCAATATATCTTTGTAAATAATAGATTTCTCAAAGGGCAATTAATTTGATAGTGTTACATTTAAAATGTGGTCGTCGAAATATGTGTTTGGTAGTTTATGTCTTATATTTAAGGAAAAAATCGACAAATAACCGAAAAAACCAAAAAACCGACATAAACCGAATCGATAGAAAACTGACATAATTGGTTTGGTTTGGTTCTAATATTTGAAAAACCAACTTACATGGTTTGGTTTCTTTTTAGGAAAAAACCAATCTAAACCGAACCATGAAAACCCCTACCTGTAATGATAGCATCTGTCCTGCCTGGAATAGCATAAAAATGAGCTTGGCCACCGTCTGGTCGACCTTAATCTCCGTAAGCCATAACTGACTCAATATAGCACCTAACCGTGCAATCAACTTAATTAATAGCAAACTCCCCAACTTGGCTCAAAGCCATATATCAAAACGCACTCAATAAATCATAACGCATATACTCTATTGTTGCCGTAATACCATAGTGAGATTGAATTCGCTCCTTCATAAGCTCANCTTGTAAATGAGATATTCTAATAGACAACATAAGGGTCACACCACCTTAGAATACTCCGTAGGAGATAACCCACCTGCTTTGCCTCCAATTAACATTTTGTATACCTTCCACTATCATACACATTACAAAGTCACTTAATTTTCCTGACTCAAAACTCATACCGTAATATGAAATTTACTTCACTCCAATTAGGAGACATGAAAAGATTCTTCACGCGCCCATAAATCGGGGCTACACATCAGATCACAATGAAAATAAAACACTTAATAGTTCATCTATCATCCTGCAGCCCTTCCTCGTCACTTCCAAGTCATATAGATACATCTCACATTACTAACATACTCATTGCTTAGCTATCCAGCCATCATTCCCACTAATAGGGACAATACCGGACATATAAGTTCAAAACACTTGCTCGCACAATCAGCACCTCGATGCTCAAGTCATAGGCAAAGATTCGGCCTCAAGTCCTCCAAACTGGCCTAACATCAAACTCACAGAGATCACGTCTCGCCCCGCGATCGGGGAATTACAATCCATCAAGGCACATCTAATACTGAGCGTTTGTTCTCACATACGAACATGTGGAAGGAATTGTAAGAGTTACTTTTCAAGCTGAATCAAGGACGTACGATAGGAATTTCAAGAATATGAAGTTTTTCCTAAAGGTTCTGCAGCCTCTCGAGGATAAATACAGACGTCTCTGTACCGATCCGCGAGACTCTTCTAAACATGCTCATGACTCGCGAGACCTATTAACCTTGGCTCTAATACCAACTTGTCACGACCAAAATCCCGAACCTGGTCGTGATGGCGCCTCTCGTGAAGACAAGGCCAGCTAGTCAACCCAATTCATCCTTTTAAAATAATTATTTAACCACAATTATAGTACAACATGGTTTAATAATACCAAATAGCATAAGTATAGATAAAAATGCGGAAATCCAACCCAACACAACCCTAACCGGGGTGTCACAAGTCACGAGCATCTATAAGGATGAAATTTATATTTACAAGTCTACAAGTACACTGAACATGAATAATGAATGACACAGAAAGAAGACGGTGCTGCGAATGTTGGCAGTCACCTCGCTAAGCTCTTACAACTTTGCCTCCAAACAGCCTATACCGCTTCCGGGTGAATAAACACTTGCAACTGCACACGAGGTGCAGGGAGTAAAGTGAATACTCCAACTCAGTGAGTAATAAGGCTAAATAACAACTGAGCAGTAAGAAATCATGTAAGGCAAGCCATCATGCTATATAGGAGCAGTGTAAACCCTTTGACAAAAATAGTGAAACAGTGAAATCTTTAAAAATATCTTTAGCTAAGTTTAAAACCTCTTTTGAAAATGTCTTTTTCCAACAGTTGAGCAAATAAATGCAAAACAAGTAGTGCAAACAAGCGCAGAAGTCAGCCCCTCGGGCACAACACTCTGTTAACAAATAACGCCAGGATATCAGGTAATTATTGCAAGAAGTAGCATAAAAGCCAATGAAATAAGATTGCAGAAATATTATGACAGATAATACAAATAAGAACAAATGCATGAGTGCAATGCAATTCATATGACGGTACACTCTGGTACCCACTGCGGTGTGCATACCTAGCCATCCATTTATTTATCGTCGACGGCGCTCACTGGGGTGTGTACAGACTCCGGAGGGGCTCCTCTAGCCCAAGCAAAATATCAAGCCATCTCGTGGAATCAACAAGGCTCTCGGCCTCAATATCAATATAATCAACTAGGTTCTCGGCCTCAATATAAAAATAATAAGTAGAAATCTGCCCCTCGGGCTCAGTATCAGTAACTCAGAACAGTATCATCCCCTCAGGCTCACTCTCAGAACAATATCATATAGTAACCGCTGCGGCGCGCAACCCGATCTATATATCCTCACAATACAGGCCTTTAGCCTTACTCAGTCAACATAATCACATATGCCACTCAGGCAATAATAAAACATGATGCTCAGCCCAAAAATACTTTTAGTAATATCATTTCGAGTGTTTAAGGCATAATAACTTAGCTGAGTTTTTAAACTAGTGGAAAATACGTAAATGAGTTCAAACATATAGTTAAATCAGCGAGGAATTATCGATAACAATCCCCAAAGGGTTAAAATAATTGGCACGAAGCCCAAATATGGCAATCAGCCCAAATTATGATGATAACAAGTAGTTTCAGTCAAATACGCAGTAATTTCATCAATCGGGACGGACCAAGCCACAATCCCCAATGGTGCTCTACCCCACGCTCGTTATCCAGCGTGCAAGTCACCTCAATACAGCACTATGGTGTGCAAATCTAGGGTTTCAAACCTCAGGATGTCATTTACAAACATTACTCACCTTGAACCGGCTATTTCTTTAACCCGCGATGCCTTTGCCCCTCGAATCGACTTCCAAATACCTTTAATCTAGCCATAATAATTTGATTCAGTTAATAAAAATAATATGAATTAATTCCATATGAAATTCTACATTTTCCATTAAAAATCCGAAATTGCACTCCAAATTTGTTCGTGTGGCCCACATCTCGGAACCCGACAAATATTACGAAATATGAAACCCCATCCAACCACGAGTCCAACCATACAAATTTCACCAAAATTCGACAATAATTCGGCCTCCAAATCATCAAATCTTATTTTCAAATCCCTAGGCCCAAATACCCGATTTACACCTCAAAAACACGTAATCTAGCTGGGATATTCAATGACAATTCAATAATATTGTGATGATCTGGCCCGTCGTCACGTGAGTTACCGTCTCGTTTCCCCCATTTTTCTGCTTCATTATGTGTTATTATACGAGTCTTGGGTGAATGAGTTGATTTGGATCGATTCTGGATGGAAATGAGACACTTAGTCTCTTTAAGGAAAGCTTGTTTTGAAAAAGTCAACCGGATATTGACTATTGAGTTAGAGGGCTCGGATGAGACTTCTGGTGATTCGGTTAGCTTCGGGGGATGATTTGTGACTTAGGAGTGTGATTGGAATTTATTTTGGAGGTCCGGTGTAGAATTAGGCTTGAATTGGCGAAGTTAGTATTTTGGCGAATTCCGGCTGATAGGTGAGATTTTGATCCGAGGGTCAGAATGGAATTTCGAGAGTTGCAGTAGCTTCGTTAGGTGAATTTGGATTTGAGTGCAAAATTTCAGATCATTCGAAGGTGATTTGGTCGGGTTTTTGATCAAATGCGTATTTCAGAAGTTTTTGAGAAACTTAGGCTTGAATTCGGTAAGAATTGATGATTTTAGCGTTGTTAGATGTTTTTTGATGATTGGAGCAAGCTTGGATGATGTTTTAGAATGGGTTGGCACTTTTGGTTGAGGTCCCAGGGCCTCCGGTTACTTCAGATGGCTAACGGGATGAAATTTGGAGTTTGGAGACTGCTGAAGGGTTCTGATATCTGGTGTTTTCGCTTCTGCAGAAATGGAACGCAGAAGTGGTTCTGCAGAAGCGAAGGGGAAGTCGCAGAAGTGAGAAGTGGAGTCTGGGGAGTTTCTGCAAAAGCGGACAGGAGGACCGCAGAAGCGGTCTCGCTTGTGCGAGTAATGGACCGCAGAAGCGGTCCGGGGCAAAATTGGAGAAACCACAGAAGCGGAAGAAAATCCGCAACAGCAGAGTCGTAGAAACGAAAAATGCCTGGGTAGTGATATTTAATTCCATCGTCGCGAATTTTTTAAAGAACTCAACATTTGCACTTCGGGCTTGGAGGTTATTTTGCAATTTTGGAGAGGAAATCAAGGGACTTTATTGAGGTAAGGAATTCTAAGCCTAAAACATAAATCTAGTGTGTTATTACATGAATTAAGGGTGAAAAATCAAGGAATTAGAGGTCAAAAATGGAGGTTAGGGCTTGAACTTAAGAGAAAGAAAATTTGAGGTTTGACGGAGCATTCGATCTTGGATTTTGGTAAATTTGATATGTATGGACTCGTGGCGGGATAAGGAATCTAGTGGCGTGAATTTTCTAATTTTTCGAGAAGTGGGCCCGGGGCTCGAGTTTTGCCAATTTCGTGATTTTTGATATTTTTCGAGTCTTTTCGATTGGGTTATGTTCCCTTAGCCTATTGTGACGTATCCCTTGTGGTTTTGATCAGATTCGACGCACGAGGAGGTCGATTCGAGAGGAAAAGGCATTGCGAGCTAGACTTTTCGCCCTCTAGAGGTGAGTAATGATTTTAAATGATGTCCTGAGGGTTTGAAACCCTGGATTTGCACATCTTGGTGCTATGTTGAGATGGGACACGCGTTCAATGACGAGCGCGAGGTCATTTACTATTGGATATTGTGACTTGGTCCAGTCCGGATGATACTTTACCGCGTATTTGGCTATGACTTGTTGTTGTTCACTATGACTTGGGCTTATTGCCGACTGTTTGAACTCTTGTGAGCTATCATCACTGTTTTTCCTCACTATTTGAAATATTATTTGAACTCTGTCCATTTGAATTACACTATTTCATGAACTCAGCTACATTTTTACTCAACCTTGAGTTTTAACTGATATTTGAACTAGTGTTTGAGCTGAGCATTATTTTTTTACTGATGCCCTAGGGGCTTGTGATTATTTTTGGACCGATTGAGGCCGAGGGCCATATGTGAGGATATGTTGAGTGATGTGAGGAGGTTTTCAGGCCTCGAGTGATATGTGAGGATACTTCCAGGCCTCGAGCGATATGTGAGGAGGCTTTCAGGCCTCGAGTGTATTGTGAGAAAGCTTTCAGGCCTCATGTTGATATGTATAGGCTTTCAAGCCTTATGATGATAAAGCGCTTGGGCTGTAGGAGCCCCTCCGGAGTCTGCACCCCCACAGTGAGCGCAGGTACCCATGTGATTTGAGAGTGAGCCCGATGGGCTGATGTTGTACTGTGTGACTGATATTGAGCCTGCGGGGGCTGATACTGTACTGAGAGCTTGATATTGTGCCCGAGGGGCAGGTTTCCGATTATTTCTTACTGGTTGAGAATATTTGTCTTTAACCATTTTAAAAGAGAATTTTGATACTTTACTGGTTTGCTTAACTGATTTTTACTACTTGAGATAGCGTTATTTGTGCCTTTATGGGATTTTAATACTCTCAGTCGTTATTTATTTTTATACTCACTCAGTTGGAGTACTCACATTACTCCCTGCACCATGTGTGCAGATACAGGCATAGCAGAGTTCGTTCCTGAGCGCTGATTTCCTTCCAAACCAGGCGGACTAAGAGGGACGAGGTAGTTGTCGACGTCCACAGCCCCGTTTTCTCCCTTATCTTCTGTATTTACAATATCTTCATACTTTGTTCCTAGTTCCAGACTTTGTAGAATTTTATTAAACTCTGTAGTAGCTCATGACTTGCGACACCCCGATTTCGGGCTGTGTCGGGATGGTTCCCTGTTCTATCATTTTTCTTCTGCACTTGTGATAATTTTATTAATGTTTTGGACTTATTCATGCTAAGTAAACAACTAAGAGGTGTTGATGTTCTGTTGGCTGGCCTTGTCTTCACGAGAGGCGCCATCACGATCGGATTTTGGAATTGGGTCGTCACAAATATTGACTAACAATGATCACAAGGGACTTACCTCAAGAATTCCAGTGATTACTCGCTCAAAATTGCCCCAAATTCGAGATTGAAACTCAGAATAATGAGAAACAAAATGGACTGTTCGCCTTTTTTCTGCCCAGAATTTTCGGGTACTGTTCACATGTTTTACTGTTTTATGGGGTACTGTTCATGTGTACTGTACACGGGTACTGTACCCAGCTACTGTTCATGTATAATGCACACGGTACTGTATACGGATACTGTTCACGCAAGTGCGATCACTGTTCACACGTACGAAAAATGTAGAAATTGCCAAGAAAATTGTACTAGTTTTTCTTTTCACTAAAAAGGCTCTAACTCCATCATACAAACTCGGAATTCGTTGATTCTTATTCCTACGAGTCACAAATAATAATACAAACATAACCCTTCAGTCGAAACTCAATTTGGAGCACATTTGCTTAGTTCAATACCCATTTCGCTTGTTAAACTATTAACTCATGTTTCATGTCAAAAACCCAATCGCGACTTGATGAAATTAGACCAATTTTTTCATATCACTCCTATAATTCATTATTGAAATTCTGGAAGTCTCGAAATCAAATTTCGATATCTAGAACTAAAAATGGACTCTTGGATCATTACATGCTTATGCTCAAAACGGCAAAAATCTTCCAAAAACTCTTCCAATACTTATCCGAGCCTCGTGGGACCCCGACCAAACATGCCAACACACCCCATAACATCATTAAAAATTGTTCCAACCTTCGGAACACTCAAAACAACATCAAACATCGAATCACCATCCGATTCAAGCTTAAGAAATTCCAAAACTTCCGTATTACTCATTCGATCAAAAACCTAACCAAAACACGTCTGAATGACCTGAAATTTTGCACAAACATCCCAAATCACCTAATGAAGCTACAGCAACTTTTGGAATTCCATTCCGAGTCTCGGATCAAAATCTCACCTATCAACCGGAAATCGCCAAAATACTAACTTCGCCAATTCAAGCCTAATTCTACACCGGACCTCCAAAACCACTTCTAATCATACTCCTAAGTCACAAATCACCTCCCGGAGCTAACCAAACCATCGGAATTCACATCTGAGCCCTCTAACACATAAGTCAACTCCCGGTTGATATTTCCAAACTAAGCCTTCCTTAAAGAGACTAAATGTCTCATTTCTTATCAAAATCACTCCGAATCAACTCAAATACATATGACATGGATAGCGAAGCATGTAGAAACAGAAAATGGGAAGAATGGGGCGGTAACTCATGAGACGATGGGTCGGGTCGTCACACCAGTTCTTGGGTAGAGGTTGTTGAATTTCCGTATATTATTTAGTCTTATTAACTTAAGTCTTCCGCTCATTTAGATTATTCTGTTGTATTTATATTATTATCGTTAAATTGTTAAAAGAAGAATTTTGATAACGAAGTAGATAGATAAGAGTTGGCTTTCCTAGCTCCTATTAGTAGGCGACATCACGACTCCCGAGGGTGGAAAATTCGGGTCGTGACAATAAGATCCATTTCCTTTTCCCTTTAAAATAGAATAAGGAAAACCGTGGTAGACAATAAGAGGAAGAAGCTTTAGGAATTTTGTGGGTACATTTTTCCGAATTTCAGCAGCCACTACATGTATTTGAATTCAATTATGTACGTTCTGTTGTGATAAATATCAAAGTTTGATGGATGTCTAATCTTTTTCCATGATCTTCATCTCAAATGCCTAATAACATATTCAATGACATATTCCATAAAATATTTTCTTCACTTTGTATGCCTATATAAAGGCCTTGTAATAGATAGGAAAATACACACAATTGAAGAAGAAAATCTCGTCCTTCTCTCTATCTTTATTTCTTGTTCATGTTTTACTAAATTGCTTTTATTTCCTTGTTCCATATTGTTACTTTGAGTTATATTTCATAACGTGTTATCAGCACGAGACTCTAACCAATTGAGTAGAAGCTTTGGAATTGAACACAATGATTGTCAATTGTTTCATGAACTTCCTTCATGATTAAATTCTCGATTTAAGGTAAGTATTTTACCGTAATTTTTCTCTTTTATTCTATAATTTAATTTTAAATACAAGCAAAGACAATAAAATTTAATTATAACTCTAATAGAGTTAGTAAAAAATTATAACCACAGGTAAAAATAATTTCTATGTCTTGCCATGATCAAATTTATGTATAATTGTGGACACAAGAAGTGCATGCTCGTCCCATTGAATTTGCTTCATTCTCATTCCCTTAAGAGAATTCGATAGCAGTATGTGATAGTCTGGAAGAAGATAAAATTATTACCGTGAAGATATCAATGGATGTGGATGAGGTATTAGACAAAATTATAATCATCATCGTTGTGATAATGAGAATAATAAGAATTCTCAAAATAATTCTTCACTCTATGAGAGTAATATTTGTCATCGATTTGACATGAGATTTTATAAAGTACATACATATGATTATGGTCTATTCATGATGTGAATGTGACAACATCTGATTTATGAATACATATTCATTCTTCAAAGAATATGAATGTGCTAGTGGTAGTGAATATACCACACTCACATCTAAAATGAGGTTTGAGAGGATATAAGAAAATAATATCATTATTATGGCATGAATGGCCATTGGTCACGTACCTATTGCACGCCAAAATATTTTCGCAATGTGATTATTAAAGGACAACAATAATGCAAAAAACATATCTTGCATTTAATGTTGACCATGACCATAATGGTATAACTTTCTCCTTGAATGAGATATTTACCATATGTATGTTGATGAATATGTGGTAGTACCAAATTAATCGAAAGATCTAGAAGAGCCAATTATTACTATTTTGGATAAACACAATTGATTACCAATAAGGTATTGTGTTGTAGTAAGTCTCAAAGAAACTTAGTTTCCAAAGTATACACGAAAGCGATTGATTATATTGAGACTATAAATAAAGGAAAGATTTAATATCTTTCATTACTACAACTTGTAGCTGGGTAATATGTATATGAAAAGCTAACCCACTTTATTCTCCAATATGTACTACACAAAAAAAAAAAGAATACCACAATAAAGTAGATGTTTATTGATATAAAAACTCATATTGCACACGCCATGGTGTAAATTTGAAGTTTATCAATATTGATAATTTATTCAGTTGGCATAATTGATTTAGCCATATCAATTTATGTATGATGTGCAAAAATAATAGAGAATTCACATGGGTAAATATTAAAAGAACTAGAAAGTTCTTTACGAATTCTCTTATATTACGTGTTCTCATTAATTAGTAAATCAACAAAAATTGGGATTGAATCCCATAAATGCTGGAAATATCAAAGGTAAATATTGGCTCATTCACCTGCCATGTATATCACATAAGATTCATCTATAAGATAGTTACATGTGCGATTATTATTAACCCGCAATATGGTATTTTCGGAGGTAACTTGCTCAATAATTTGATTTAGAGCATAATTTCCAGATTTTATTTTCAAGATAGTTCATCTTGATAAGTTGGTTTACATCACAATTGGTTTAGAAAAATAATTTATTGAGTGTATCCACTTAATAGCTAAACAATTGCTTATGAGAATAAAATTTTGTATATCAGTTTGATATACGTTATATACGAAAGTATATTATTTTCTCCCCTCACAAGTGGTTCGGGGTCAGGAACCAAATAATTTCATCTTATTATTATTGTTATGCGGTGTATATTTTGATTAACACCATAACGCACAAAGTTGGCCTTTCAAAATTGATGAAGCAAGTTAATTTTTCTAACATGAGGGGGGGAATATAAACAATTGAGAAAAAGTTATGTGTAATGAATTATCATGTGCACATCTAGATCCATCTAGATACTCGAATAAGATAATATGAACTTGAAGTTCATAAAAGATAATTCATCTGCAATATATTTCAAAGCATATCGGATGCATTTGTTGACCAAAAGAAAGTAACTATATTCTCATTGCAAATGCTCATATTAAGTCCTAGAAGGACAAAGTCTATGGTACACTTAAAGCGTATAGACAATCGGTTTCAAATAAACTTCTTGATAAAGAAGATGAGCAAATGATCAAAATGGTCATAATAAAGGAGGCAAGTGATCTATAAGATCACATGACATAATACTTCATAAAATCTCATGAGAGATTCAGGTACCTGGATATATGAATGTAGAGATCTTTGTCTTATGTCTTTATGAAAAATAAGGAGGTTGGAACCGATATAAAATGTTCGTTGATGAAATCTATGATAGATTTGTTTAATTGATTCATGTACGACACATACAATATTCAAAAAGAAAAAATATTTCTCTCATTTAAGTATGTATAAGGCAGATTCTGGTAGTAGTAATCTAATTGAAGGCTCTGGAAGAGCTACTATAACTACCTAACGGAACAATAATTATCATATAGAATGCAATGTTCTCCTCTAAGTCCAAGAGGAACTTGTTGAGTTTTAAAGATATCTGTAGAAATGGATATCATATTGAGACAATAGATGAGAATAATCTTGAATATCTCATCATTACCAAGAATGTCTCTGGCCAAAAGAGGGTTATTGAGAAGTTCTCATCTTTATCTTGTGGCCTGTATTGGACAAGAATTAGTGAAATTGAGGCACATTCTACCATAAACCAAAAGGTTACTGATTCCAATACTTTTGTACTTTGGCGTGATCGATTGGGACACCGTGGATCAATTATGATGAGACGAATTATAGAAAATTCAAATGGGCATTCATTAAAGAATTTAAAGATTCTTTTAAATAATGAATTTTCTTGCACTTCATGTTATCACGGCAAGTTAATTATTAGACCATCACTAACAAAGGTTGGAATTGAGTCCTCTGCGTTTTTGGAGCGTATACAAGGGGACATTTGTGGACCTATTCACCCACCTAGTGGGTCGTTTAGGTATTTTTTGATCTTAATAGACGCATTTTCTAGATAGACTCATGTGTGTCTATTGTCATCTCGCAACCTCGCGTTTGCAAAATTAATGGCACAAATAATTTGATTACGGACGTAATTTCCCTTATAGTCCAATTAAGTATATTGAACTTGATAATGCTGAGTTTTCATCCCAAGCATTTAATGATTATTGTTTATCAATTGGGATAAAAGTGGAACATCATGTAGCTCATGTTCACACTCCAAATGGTCTCACAGAGTCTTTAATTAAACGTCTTGATAGCAAGACCATTACTCATGAAAACAAGCTGCCCACTTCTATTTAGGGACACGTCATTTTTCATGCAGCAATGCTAGTTCCTCTCAGACTGACAAATTATCATAAATATTCCCCCTTTACAATTAGTTTTGGGTCATGAACCTAATATATCCCATTTAAGAATTTTTGGATGCGCAGTATACGTGCCTGTAGCACCACCATATCGTACCAAAATGGGTCCGCAAAGAATGTTAGGAATATGTTGGGTTTGAATCGCCCTCCATTATTTGCTACCTCGAAATATTTACGGGGGATTTGTTTACTGCACGATTTGCAGACTGTCGATTCGATGAGACACTTTTTCCAAAATTAGGTGGTGAAGTTGGTGAAACCAAACGGGAAATTTGAGAATAAATCCCTCATTACCTCATCTTGATCCACGTACCTCTATTTGTGAAAATGAGGTACAAAGATATAAGGCACGCCTTGTTGCACAAGAATTTTTACAAAGTTCTGGTGTTGATTATTAAAAGACATATTCACCCGTTATGGATGCTATAACGTTCTGTTATCTCATTAATTTTGTTGTCCATGAAAAGCTTGGCATCCATTTAATGAATATGGTTACCGCACCTTTATGGCTCACTTGATAATGAGATATACATAAAAATTCCCGAGGGATTTAAAATGCCTAACGCACATAATTCAAAGTCCAGGGAAATATTTTCAATCAAATTGCAAAGATCTTTGTACGGTTTAAAGCAATCAGGATGAATATGGTATAATCGTCTTAGTGAGTATTTATTTAAGGAAGGCTATATAAATGATGTCATTTTTGGAATTTGTTGTACTTGCCGTATATGTTGATGACATAAACCTTATTGGAACTCCTATAGAACTCCAAAAGGCAATTGATTATTTAAAGAAGTAATTCGAGATGAAAGATCTCGGAAAGACAAAATTATGTCTTGGTTTGCAGATTGAACATTTGGCAAACAGAACTTTTGTTCATCAATCTGCCTACATAGAAAAGGTATTGAAACGGTTTTACATGGATGGCTAAATCAATCTGCATACGGAACTTTTATTCATAAATCTGACTTGTTAACAAAATCTCTACCGACGTCAACCTTCAAGAAGCTAGTACATAAGATCGGGATGTGAAGGCTCAAGGATGTGAATTGATGCTCTCGTCAGGGGGAGTTAATGCGCGTTGTACTCTTTTTCCCTTACAAGGTTTTGTCTCACTGGGTTTTCCTTGCAAGGTTTTTAACGAGGCAACCAAAAGGAATATTTCTAAACATGTGTACTCTTTTTCCTTCACTAGAATTTTTTTCCATTGGGTTTTATTTTAGTAAGGTTTTAACGAGGCACATTATCTATGGACATCCAAGGGGGAGTGTTATGATAAATATCACACTATGGTGGATGTCTAATCTTCTTCCATGATTTTCATCTCAAATGTCTAATGACATATTCAATGACATATTCCATGACATATTTTCTTCACTTTGTATTCCTATATAAAGGACTTGTAATAGATAGGAAAATACACACAATTGAAGAAGAAAATCTCTTCCTTCTCTCTATCTCTATTTCTTGTTCATGTTTTACTAAATTGCTTTTATTTCCTTGTTCCATATTGTTACTTTGAGTTATATTTCATAACATGTTCTCAATTATTGAAATTGAACCCCAGATATATAGTTGCTCTTAAAATTTTCTTAAAATTTTATCCTTAACCCCAAAAATATAATAAATATCATTTTTGGGGTTCTCTTTTTTTTTTTCTTGTACATATTGGGACAAAATCAATTGGGAATTATCACGGAAGAGAAAAGGCAAACACTATTGTCTGAATTAAAGTTGGTTCTACCATAGAAGCTAGCACTACTTTGGGCGTTCAAGCACTACACTTGGTGTTATAATATTATTCCATACGATTGAACCAAAAAATTATTATTCTATCTACGCACCTATCGTTTGCATGATTTTTATTCTGTGTAGAAAAGGTTACACAAATTATTTTAGTGTTTATAAAGTAGTAATGAAACAGCTTATCATTCCTTGCACTTTTTCAGGATCTAGCCAAGTTTTGTTAAAATTCAATTGTTGAATTTAATATAAAAATAATGGAGAACTGAAATTTCAATGAATTTGGCAGTAAGGCTATAAATTGCCTTCATATGCGGCCACTAAATCAGGTCGTCTTCTTCATCGATCTAGATATAAGTTTTTTCATCAACATAAATTATGGTCGTTTCTGTAACGATCCGACCGCTCATTTTGAGCTCTAACGCATCGCTCGGCGGTTTGAGTTCCTAAGTAGCTTTACTTAATGTATTATTACTTGTACGTATGATCGGAATTGGATTTTAAAATATTTAGAGTCGAATTGGAAAGAAATCTCTAATTTCGGAAGCTTTAAGTTGGAAGAATTGACTAGGATTGACTTTTGAGTAAACAACCTCAAAATCGGGATTTGAAATTTCCAACAAGTTCATATGATGATTTTGGACTTGGGCGTATATCTAGATCGGGTTTTGGCTAACCTGGGAACGTTACAACACTTACTGTGGAAAGTTGGCATTTTGGAAGAATTTCGTAAATTTGGGTTGGAATGTATTTTAATGTTTTCGATGTCTTTTGGGATTCCGAGCCTGGGAATAGCTACGTATGGTGATTCTGGTCTTAGAAGTGCATCCGGATATGGATTTGGAGGTCTGTAGGTCATTTCGGGGTCATTTGGCGAAAGTTGAAAGTTTGATTGGGAGTAGACTTTTTGATATCGGGTTCTGATTCCGAATCTGAAAGTTGGAGTACGTTCGTAATGTCGAATGTGACTTGTCTACAAAATTTGAGGTCAATCGGACGTGATTTGATAGGTTTCGGCATCGGATGTGCAATTTAGAAATTCAATAGTTCATTTTGCTTGAATCGCAGCACAATTTGTAGTTTTGATATTGTTTGATGTGGTTTGAAGCTTCGAATAAGTCTGTATTCTATATTGGAACGTTTTGGTATATTTGTTTAAGGTCCCGAGTGCCTCAGGAAGATTCCGGATGATCAATGGATCGAGTTTGGACTTGGAAGAAGTGTTGAGACAGCTGATATCCGGTGCAATCGCACCTGCGTGGAAAGGGCCGCAGGTGAGAGCCCGCATGTGCAGCAACGTGGTCGCAGAACCGACATTTGAACTGAGATGGGATGGCCGCAGATGCGAGGATGTTTCCGTATTTGCAAGCCCGCATCTAAAAGCAGAAAGCGAGCTGGGCAAATGGAGTGGCAAAAGTGGATGGTCTCCGCGTTGCGAGACCGTAGGGGCACGTTTGGCATCGCAGGTGCAGAGCTGTACTGGGCAGAGGGTATGCGCATGTGCGAGGTTTTGGCCGCACCTGAGACCGCAGATGCGATGAAGCGGCTGCTAGGTGTGGTAGTCGGGCTGGGCAATGTTCTTTTTTAACGCAAGGTTTGGCCATTTCCACTTTATTTTGTCCGCGGGAGCCGATTTTGGAGCAATTTTGGAGTGCCACCTTCATCATCTATTGTAAATATAACGACACGGCCGGTCGTTTTATGAATTTCAGTTCTGTTTCCCCCATTTCTGCTTCTTTATGTCTTGTTCAGTTTTATTATGTGGTGTTTGGGTTGGTTGGTTGTTGATACCCAATTTTTTCCTATATATTTTAAATATGCAAAAATACCTTCAAAATAGTATATATATATATATATATATATATATATATATATATACACACACACACACACACACAAAAGCATGCCCAAGCTTTTTGTTATTTATCCCATAATTTTAAGGGTTTAAATTGATTTATTTTCTCCCTTTTTATCCATAAAATCCCCAATAATTATTTTTAAAATTATTTTTTTGATAATTCATCTATTGAATCTCTATATTTATGCCAAAAGTATAGCTAATGTAATTTTTATGTGTTTTACAATTATATTTGGTATTTTTAAAGCTAAATTGCACATAATTGCAATATTAGCCCTTTTAAGAGTTAATTATGTTTTATATGCATAAAATTGGATCTCGTATTTTTAATTTATTAATTATGTATTTCAATTCATTTTGGCACCTTAAATATATTTTCCGTAAATTGCCTATTATTTTTATAAATTAAATAGGTAAAATTGGCTATTTAAATAACAACCAAATTTGCATTTTAATTATAGCCTAAATTGGACCCCTCCATCCCAATTTCACACCCAAACCACTTGAACCAGATCCTATACCCACCTACCCAAACCCGGAATCTACCTACCCTTTTGAATCTCGCCCGTTGATCTCCCAGATCAACGGTCCAAATGCACCCTTTCCCTTTTAATTTTCACCCAACCCTTAACCATAGTCTTATAATTCAGAGACAGCCGCCCTCAAAATCTCTCATCTCCTCTCTTCTCTCTCGACTAACCCTAATCGTCTTTAACCACCGCCTTCTTCTCCGGTCATCTCCGACGACCACACTCTTAATTCCAAAGCCCCAATGGGTCTCTCATCGCATTGCTCATCATCTCTAAGACCTTCAAAGGTCCTTGGCCATGCCGATTTGGACCTAGGGTTTCTGCTTTCGTGTTCGAGGTTTCTCTGGTGTGATAATTACGTTTTGTGAAGTTTCAACAGGTTTCTTTAATTTTAACTTGTTTTTCTTTTTGAAACCCTAACTCTCTTTTGAATCTCTCAGATCTTTGTTATTTTTTACGCTTTAAGTCTATCTCCTTCTGTGACTTTCTTATCATCGAGCTTCTTCTGAAAGATCCTATACTTTGAACCGTTTTACTCTCTCCAAAAACTAGGGTTTCTCGCAGTTCTTTTACGAATGTTCTAACTGATTTCTTTATGATTAAACCTTTTTTCTTGTTTGTTTGACCGATCTTGCATTTTTACTGCTTTTAACTTGACTATGTTAAAAGCCCTATTTTTTTAAAAGATTTTCTTTACTTTGTTTCTATGTATGTTAACATGATTTTCCTTACTTTGCTTCTGTGAATGTTAGCATGCTTTCTTTACTTTATTTCTGTATGTTAGCATGCTTTGAATATGTTTTCCTGAATCCCTAGCCTACTTATGTCACTTCTGTGTGACTATGCTCACTATGTTTGTTCATCTCTTGCTTCTTTCTGTTACTATGCTTCGAATATGTTTTCATGTTACGTGTGTGGACCTCCTCTATTTGTATGTTGAAAGTGTAGAGTCATGACTCCCTATCATTGATTCTGGTTTCCTTAATTGATGGTGATTGAAAAAAAATTCTTTCAAAACCTTAAAAGCTTTGCCCCGTCTATAAGCTAACTGACTTTCTTACCATATTTTCTATGATACTTATTTATACTGAGGTGTGTCTTTAATCAAGGCTTTATGAATTTGGTTCTAGTCGACTACTCTATGCTATTGAATCTTGACCCCTTCCTTATTTAGGCATGCACTAATTTTTCTTCTTGCCTTATATGATATTGAATATTCCCGTTTGATTTCATTCCCTTGAATTAAGGGGAATACTAACCTTGATTTCTTGACTGATTGATTCTGAGTTCCTTAATTACTGATAGACTTTGATTTTCACCTTATTTGCTACCTGCTTTCAAACTATAAATGCCTTAGTCTTTCATTAACACAACACTCGAACACATTGTCCTAAACCTTCTCCCTCACACGTACACATATTCTCTCTTGCTCTTCTTGTTGGTTATTTGGTATTCTCAGTCGACTGCAAGCCAAGACTGAGTATACACTCTGTGTTTATTCTCCCTTAACTGATATGTCCTCAGTTTAGTTTAAAGCTTCCAAAACAATATGTTTCGTTGGTATTTCAGTTCTTCTTATTTCTACTATGCTTCTACTTATTGTTTTCTACCCGACAATTAGCATGCCCACTTATTATTTTACTAGTATGATTATGGTATCTTCTCCCTTAAACTCAACATGTTACCCATTAATAGCCTTCAATGTGATTCTGTTTTACTAATGTTGTTTTAATTCCTAGCATGAACCTCTTTGTGATAAGACTGTTAGGTTTTGTAATACATCCTCGCCCCCCCCCCCCAGCACTTATCTGATCCTAACATATATGTAAATTTTCCTATGTGTTTCATAATTTTCCCCAACCCCTTACTTCCCTAATTGTGAATTTTGAAATTATATTATTCCTTGAACGTGTTCTGTGTGTGTTGTCTTGTTCTAAGTTGTGGTTGCTCCTATTTACTTCCCCTTTCAAAACTATTTTTTCCCTAAACAACTCTTCTGTTGTTCTACAAACTTATTTCAAACATGCTATTTTAAAACTGTTTTCCAACTCAACCTTTTTCAAAACTATGTCAAGCACTCTCACTCTACTCCTAGACCACTAAGTTCTGCCCCCTTTTGTGTGAGCCTTGCCTTAGGACCCTTGAGCTCCCTCTGAACTTGGACACATGAAAGCTGGCCTTTCCACACTACACACACTCTGTCTTTGCTATGCAATCTGGGTGTGAGCACTGCCTGGGATCCTTTGAGGTCCTTAGGGAACTCTGACGCACCCGGATATGAGAAAGGCTACGAAACAATCTTGGCATCTGAGGTTGTTGAGTTAGATTTATTATATAACTCAGAGAGGAAGTCCTAATCATGTGCTGAAAATCTGGGCCTGTTTTCAGGCTCTTTATAGTATAACTTCTTATTATATTTCCTACTTATGTAATTAATTTCAATGTTGGTATGTAATAATCTGTTGTAAATGAATATTGGGGTTGGCTAGTGAAAGGGGGAAGCTAGATGTACATGTTATCAATATCAATGGGTAGAAAATATGCTTTAGGTTTATATTCTCATGTATCTGCATTAGAATTCATGTTTAGGGCCAATACATGCAAAGCATATCATGTAATAGAAACCATACTCCTAGGTTCATGTTTACTGCTTTCAGCGTTTTATTTTGACATCTCTATTGCCACTTAGAAATCCTGCTTTAGGGTAACATAAAATTGTTGCTCCCGCACGTCTTGAAATTATGCTGTAACTCTTTGGGCATTTAAAAATCGTGTTTTAGGAATTCTGCAATCATTCTGCATTTTCATATGTGAATGTTAGATACCCTATTTTAGGATCTTATTCATACTCGCTCAGTCACACCTAGTTAAACTACTAATGCATGAAAAAGGACATAAAATAGTCTCATGTTTGATTATCCTGTTTGAGTGAAACTGGTTACAATCCATGCATGTCTTTGCAACATTTAGAATAACATGGTTTAGGTAAAATGACTTCCAAACTATTTTTTATAATTCTGGTAACTACTGCTATTATTTTATGCCCGGGCAAGCCTTAGGTAATTAACTTTAAAAGAAAATCAGAACTGTCTTTGTGATTTAACTATCAGTATGTTTAAAATTAATAGGCAAGTTTGATTAGGACTTATTTTCTGAGTCATGTGGTAAATCTGATTTTGTTGTTATCACTTAGATACTATGCTTAGGATCTGAATTTAGAAGTTAATTGTGTATGAGTCATGTTGTTTATGTGTACTGTGTATTGGGGTATATCTAAGCCTTTCATTTGTCTTCCATGATCCCCTTCATTGAAGTCCTACTTGTTTATTATATGTCACCTTAGTATTTTACCTTTAAACCTGAGAGTCTGCGTAGAACCCCCCCCCCCCCTCCTTTTATAGGATAAGAGTCCTAAATTCCTCCGGGATTGATAGGAAGGGATGGGTAACAGCATGCAATAGGGGTCGATATCAACCTTCGCTTTAATTACTTTCTTGGGATGGGACAGGGTAGATACAAATATGATGACTGGTGCGTTAATACCACGTGTAGCCCCTCTTTGAGGAGTGTCATATCAGGTATTGCATTGATGTGATACATATTATAAACAAACCTAGGACATCCCATTTACATTCATAAATACGCTTAGATTGTAATTCTTTCAAAATCTTGTTTTCATTAACTATTTTTTTAAAACATCTGTGTATTTAAATTTTAATCCCCTACTATTTGAGACATACTTGTTTATTTGCTAAATGTACAAATTCACAAAAATGGTTTGGCCAGGAACCTTACTAGTGGATAATGAGGGGTGCCTAACACCTTTCACTTAGGATAATCTCAAGCCATTAGCCTATCTCTGGTTACCAAGAGTAGTTATAAATGAACCCTATAGGTGCCCTAACATACCTTAAATTGTTTGGTGGAGACTCTTCAAAAATGCGAACCCCCTTTCCAAAAGGGAAGAGTTGTCCCAACCAAATATTATAAACCCGATTTCGCGAGAAAAAATAGGCGCAGCAGCATGTCGACTCTGCTGGGGATATTTAGGATTTTACCATTTCATAACATTTTTGTGAATTTGTACCCCTCTTATGTGCAATTATTTGTTTAATTCCTTTAAGCGTTTAATTTCTTCTTCAAAAGCAAAATTGACATATCTTTCTTGTTTTCTTCCTTTATAACTGCTTTAAATTGTAAAACTATTGTATTTATTGCTTTCTTAACGTGCAAACACATGTCAACATGCTTTAATTATTACATAATCATACTCAATATCATACTCCACTCGTGTCAAACAAATACTATAGCAACACTTGATGAGTGGTTGCGCCCTTCCTATATCATTAACTCCCTAAATTCAGAAAGGCTTATTTGCGATAAAACTAGTCGATCAACGGTGCAGCCGACAGTTCCGTGCCTTCTCCCTTGAGTTGTACGCTCAAGAGTATCAGTCCAAAACCCCATAGAAACCTTACTCTGTTTAAAATTGCACATGCATCATGGTCAAACCTAGCCGGATCAATTATGTTGTCCACGTAATGATCCTTTAAGATAGCCTTGTCCAAAAGTCCACTAGGTTTCCCAAAACCCAAACGGACATCATCACGTTCTGTGCATTTATTGGAGAACTAAATGCTCCATGCTAATTGTTGATGTTAAATAGTCGAGTCTGGTGGGGTTAAGGGCCTAACCTTGTTTGCCTTGTAAAAATATGAGGCACGAAGTCCCCAGATTCGGCATGGTCACCAATATCCACCCAAGATTGCTAAGTTGCTGGGAAGATTTAAATTCTAGTGACAAAACCCTCGTCAAAAAAATCTAGGTAATCTACCATCCCTCTTGGAGATCCAACCTAACAACATGATAATAAAATCTGATACCTTATTTTGGGATTGTGAAAGAATCGTGTTCCGCTTTGGGAACATAGAGATGACACGTTTACTAGAGGACATAGGAGGACTGGACGGTCTATTATGGGAAGCCCTGGGTTTGCTAATGCCTGAGAACCGCATAGGCAAAGGTTTCTTTAAAATGATGGGCTTGAAGAAGAATGCAGAATTGGTATGCCTAAAGGAATCGTACATCCCTTTTGACTACCTGTACGAAAGGTATGGTCACAGCAAATCATACCATACCTACCATGACAAGTTGGCCATTACGTCCTTGGGAAATATCCATCGTAGGGTATTCGTCTTCATGTTTTGTTTCCTGGGTCTGATCGTGTTTCCGATGAAGAAAGGGAGAATCCATACTAGGCTGGCTATAGTAACCAATAGCCTAATGGAAGGGATTGGTGAGAAACATTCAACATTATACTCATAATAATTGCAGACATATACCGAGCCTTGGAGAGGTGCCAATGAGGAGCGAGACACTTTAAAGGCTACAATCCACTACTTCAGCTTTGGCTTATGGAACATCTCCAAAAGGGCGAATACCGATAAGAAAATCAGCGAAGGGCCTGGGAAGATCACATCACTTTCCACCACCCAAAGAGAATGAATTAAATCCCTGACATGTTCGCTCAGCCTAAGAATGACGAAGAATGGATTAAGCTCTTTGATAATCTAACTGAAGAACAAGTTCAATGGATGTTCGAGTGGTTTCCGACAGAAGAGTTCATTGCCCGGTCTAGAGATGCACCTTTTCTGATACTGATCGGTCTAAGAGAAACATACCCTTATGTCCCCCATCGAGTTATGAGGCAAGCAGGTAGGAAGAAAGTCATACCTAGGGTCAAAAAATGAGCCATCTTCGAGTTGACTTCCAAAATGATAATAGTTCCCACCAGTGCCAAGCCCAGCACATGTGGCACTGCAAGATCGAAATGGAGTAAGACACAATCGATCTAGATAGATATCATGCCGGTTGTACAATTTTTCTATTCTGGTTGGTTGGAAGACAATTGGGATGGTCTGGGCCAACCAGGGTTCGTTCGAGGTCATAGAATTATAGATGAAAAGGCTGAGGCGCAAGTCAAGTACAACCAGCTGTGCAAAGGGATCTATGAATGCGATAGCGAACATCGCGAGATACAAGAGTCCAACAAGAAGCCGATTAAGGAATCGAAATACATGGCTATCAGTGCCAACAAAAGGCTAGGATACTTAGAGCGAGGCATAGTAGAACTTGAGGGAAAATTTCTCAAAAAGGTTGAAGACTGTCAAAAGGATAAAGGGACCGAAGATGGACATCTAGCTAGAGCATACCTATTGCTGGGACTTCATGAATTGGGGAAGCTGTTCGACGGAGCCAAGGATGTTGAATCTGTGGAAGGTCCTTTTAGGACCAAATAGATAGGAATTTACCTTTTCGGTTTATGAATGTAATAAGGTTAATAGCCATTAGTGACTTTTATTTCTTGCTTATTTAGCGTTATTTGAGATTCGCCAATCTTTATCAATAAAATGTGGCATTTAGCATTAAAAGTTCTCCAAGTCTATTTGTCGTTAGGCCTACCTCAGGCACGAAAGAGGTTACCAAATTAAGACACGCCTTACATTTCTGCACTATGTGTTTAAATATTGTAATACTTTCTATAATCCTCACTGACTTGACTACCTTTTATTTTATTTTGTTTTTATTATTCCCTCCCCCAAAGGTTAGTTCGTGCACTCTGGCATCATTATCTTTTTTCACAAGTTCCAGGGGGCCTCCCATTAGAGGCAAGAATAAAATGGAATATTTAAACAATATCAGGAAGGAGAACACAACTAAACGGGTAGAGGCCACTGATGGCTAGGGTATTCGGGTTCCTAACGAGAATGTGTCACAACTTGAATAGAAACTGTTGAAAGTCCAAGAAGAGCTCGATCAGGTTCAAAATCTAGCAAAACCTATCATTTTCCCTCAACACCCTAGATATCAACTTACCTAATGTTCAAAACCCTACACATCCACAAAATATCCCAAAATAGCAGAATTATCCCGCACCTCACCATTACACTGCTCCACCAAAGAACCAATGCAATACCTGCCATACCTCAAACAACACTCCGCTACTCATCCCAAAACTTCAGAACTCCACAAACGACCATTTCCACACCCATACACCAGGCCACCAGAACATTCCTTTGTACGTGGAGACTATGACACACTCCACCCAACCTATCTTATGCACACCTGAGTCTGATAAAAAGGATCTACTTATCAGGAACTTGGCCGAGGAACTTAAGAAGCTAACTAGTCGGATTCAAGGTGTTGAGGGAAGCAAAGTAATAGAGGGGATGAACTACGAGGACCTTTGCATAAAACCTGATGTCGAACTTTCTGAGGGGTACAAACCTCTTAAGTTCAAAATGTTTGATGGTACGGGTGATCCAAGGGTCCATCTGATGACATATTGCGACAAATTGGTTGGAGTAGGGAAGGATGAAAGGATCCGCATGAAGCTGTTCAAGAGGAGCTTGAAAGGAGATGCACTATCTTGGTACATTAGCCAAGATCCCAAGAAGTGGTCAAGCTGGGTAGGCATCGCATCTGACTTTATGGACAGGTTCAGGTTTAATACAGAGAACGCATCAGACGTGTTCTATATCCAGAATTTAAAGAAGAAGCCACAAAAATGTTTCGTGAGTATGATATTCGCTGGAGGTACGAAGCTGCTAAGGTCAAATGCACCTTAGAAGAGGAGCAAATGAAGAAGTTCTTTGTCCCGGCTCAGGACCCGCAGTACTATGAACGACTGATGATGATCGAGAATCACAAGTTCTCCGATATTATCAAATTAGGTGAAAGAATTGAAGAAGGTATTAAAAGTGGTATGGTTACAAATTTCAAAGTATTGCAAGCTACGAATAAGGCTTTATCGTCCGGTGGTCTGTCCAAGAAAAGGGATGTAGGGGTCGTGATGGTTACACAAAGTACCAAGTCTCCCCTTAAATACCAAGCTTACCCAACACCTCCACTCACATACAAGCCAACCTCAAATTACCAAGCACCCTCATACCAAGATCCACCACCAAGTTAACAGTCATCTCCACCTCCTACATATCAACCTACTTCACCCAGATACTCCCAACCCGGTCATGTATACCAAACCTATAATGCTCAACCATCCCATTATCAATCACCCCCTACACACCAAAATTTCCCAAGATCCCAACCTAAGCTTGATCGCAGACCTCCAAAATAATATATAGCCATCGCTGAACCTATCGACCAGCTATATGAAAGGCTCAGATCTGCTGGTTATGTCACCCTCGTCCCTACTGCAACCCCTGAGAATCCTTCTTAGTGGGTTAACCCAAACAAGTCTTGTGCATACCACTCCGGCATAAAAGGGCATACCATCGATGAATGTCATTCCTTGGAAGACAAGATACAGTCTTTGATTGATAACAAGATCATTGTGGCAAAGGAACCCACTCCAAACATCCGCAACAACCCTCTACCAGAACATAAGGGTGGAGGTATCCACATAATTGAAGTAGAAGATGACAGGAATCCCGAGGGATCAATCAGGTTGATCGCAGAAGGTGATGACCCGAAGAAACCAACAATTACTCTCAACCCAATCATAGTCCAGATCTAACCGTCTGAGGACACTGAGGCGAATATGTCTATACCTCTTGAGTTTGAAGCAGCACCACCCTCAAAGACACCATTACCCATTGAGGTTGAATTCGTCTCTCCGGCAAATGAACCTGCACCATTTGAGGTTGCATTCTTGCCACCCAAGTCACATGTTCCATTCGAAGTAAGGATAGTCACGCCGTCCCTAGTGGCGATGTCTACTATGCCATCATTCTATACAAATGATGTACCCTGGGACTATACAGCCGAGGCGAGAAAGAAGGGCAAGGTCAGGATTGAAGAAACTATCGCAGCACGGGGTATGACGAGAACTGGTAGAGTCTATACCCTTGAACATCTAGTTGAATCAAGCAAGCAAGCCTCCAATAGGCCGCCCCTCATTGAGGTAGGTCCGGACAACCTTTGGAGGAAAATACAGGCCAAGGAATATTTGATCATCGACCAGTTAAACAAGACGCCAGCACAAATATCCATTCTCTCTTTGTTGCAAAATTCTGAGATGCATAATAATGTTTTGTTAAGGTAGCTAAATGAAGCATACGTACCAAGTAACATCACTAGAGGGGAAATGGCTAATATGGTAGTACAAGTGCTAGAAAGCCATAAGATCACCTTTTATGAGGACGAGCTGCCACCTGAAGGGCTGGGGCACAAGAAAGCACTACACATCACCGTGCAGTGCGAAGAATATTTCATCACCAGAATCCTGATCTATGGAGGTTCCAGCCTTAATATTTGTCCATTGGTAACACTTAAGAAGTTAGGTAAAAGGTTGCACGAGATAAAGGAAGGAGAAATCGTGAAAGCCTTCGATGGTTCTCAGAGGTCCACCATTAGTGAGATTAGTCTATGCCTGCAGATGGGACCAACCTGGTTCAAGGTCAATTTCTAGGTAATAGATGTACCATCGTCTTACAACTTGATGCAGGAACGGCCATGGATTCATGTTGTTGGGGTTATAGAATCAATGCTGCATCAGGCAGTAAAGTTCGAATGGAATCACCAGAAAGTGATCATTCACGACGACGGTAGAAACCCTATATACAGTCGCCAGACCATTCCGGCGATCGAGGGAAGAAGGAAGCTGGGTGAAGAAACATACCACCATATTCAATGAGCCAATTATATCGACAAAAACAAATGGTGGGATAGAAAAATCGAGAGTATACTGAGTTGGAGTGGGTATAAACCTGGAAAAGGGCTCGGTAAGAACTTCCAAAGAATCTCTAAACCCATAAAACTCAAGAAACATGGCACTACCTTTGGTTTGGGATATGAATACACCTGGGAAGAATTCAATAGATGGTCGCCACCATGGCGCGGTCCTTACTACCCACTAGAGCAGCCAATACCATATCTGGAGCAGACGTTCCAACAGGCCAACATTATTTATGGGTCAGATGAAGAAGAAGCACTTGCAACAGTGAAAAACTTATTTCTAGAGGACAGTGATATGGACTATTGCGTTATTCTTGAGGATGAGGGGGGAAGGCCTTTCCATATAGGCTGTGAGCAAAAAGGCACATCTCAAGAATTGGACCATTAGGACAACCAAAGCCCGACGAACCTCGGGCATTACTATTACTTGTCTTGATGAACCAATGCCTTCGACATGCAATGAGATAACGCAACAAATAGACATTGATTCAGAAGAAAATGGCATACTAATGAGATTGTCAAAGAGGTTGAGAATTGTGAGAGCAGACCTAAGTCTAACCTGGACGAGACCAAAATTGTCAACCTGGGAGATGCAGAAAACATCAAGGAAACGCGAATCAATATTCACCTATCGCCATCGGAGAAGAAAGAACACGTAGAATTTCTAAAGGAGTATGAGGACATATTCGCTTGGTCGTATGATTACATGAGTGTTCTAAGTACGTCTATTGTGGCTCACATATTGCCAATTGATCCAATATGTCCACCGGTAAAGCAAAAGCTCAGAAAGTTCAAGCCTGATATGAGTTTGAAAATCAAGGAAGAAGTTACCATGCAGATCAGCGCTAAGGTTCTTAGGGTAGCAGAATACCCGACATAGTTAGCCAACATTGTGCCAGTGCTAAAGAAGGATGGGAAGATTAGAGTCTGTGTCGACTACCGGGATCTCAACATGGCTAGTTCGAAAGACAACTTCCCTTTGTCAAATATACACATCCTGATTGACAATTGCGCCAAGCATAAGCTACTGTCATTCATTGATTGTTTCGCTGGTTATCATCAGATCTAGATAGATGATAAAGATGTTGAGAAAATGGCTTGCATTACATCGTGGGGAGTTTATTGTTACAAGATGATGTCATTCGACCTCAAGAATGTAGGGTCCACCTACATAAGGGCCATGACCACCATCTTCCATGATATTATACACAAGGAGGTACAGGTATATGAGGATGATGTTATTATCAAATCCAAGAAGGCCACTGACCACATAGAAGATCTGAAGAAGTTCTTCAATAGACTACAGAGGTACAAACTGAAACTAAACCCCACAAAATGCGCATTTAGGGTTCCTACTGAGAAATTGCTTGGGTTTATTGTGAGCCATTGAGGAATAGAACTGGATCCATCAAAAGTCAAAGCCATTCAAGAAATACCACCGCCAATGAACAAGGAGGATATGATGAGTTTCTTGGGAAGGCTTAACTACATCAGTCAATTCATAGCATAATCTACAGTTATCTGTGAGCTAATCTTTAAGATGTTAAAGTAGGACACCGCCACCAAATGGACCGATGACTGCCAAAAGGCCTTCAACAAAATCAAGGAGTACCTGTCAACACCACCAGTCTTAGTCCTGCCCGATCCAGGTAGACCCTTATTACTCTACCTTGTAGTGTTAGATGGAGCCTTCGGTTGCACTCTGGGGTAACACGATAAAATAGAGAGGAAGGACCAAGCCATCTATTATCTCAGTAAAAAGTTCACATCGTACGAGGCCCGGTATTCTCTATTGGAACGCACTTGTTGTGCTTTGACTTGGGTAGCTCAGAAGTTGAGACATTACTTCTGCACATATACTACATATCTCATATCGAGAATGGATCCCTGGAAGTACATCTTTCAGAAACCCATGCCCACCGGCAGGCTAGCCAAGTGGCAAATCTTGTTTAGTGAGTTTGAAATTGTTTACGTAACTTAGAAAGCGGTCAAGGGACAGGCATTGGTAGACCACCTTGCTGAAAACCCCATGGATGGAGGATACGAACCCATGAAAATGTATTTTCCTGATGAAGAGGTATCATTCATAGGAGAATAAAATGCGGAATCCTGTGACGGTTGGAAAATGTTATTCGATGGAGCAGCAAACTTCAAAGGAGTTGGCATAGGAGCAGTCCTAATATCATAAACCGATCAGCATTATTTGGTGTCTGCCAAACTCGGGTTCCCCTATACTAACAATATGGATGAGTATGAAGCATGCATCTTAGGACTCAAAATGGCCATTGACATGAATGTTCAAGAGCTGCTAGTGATTGGAGATTCAAGCTTACTTATACATCAGGTACAAGGAGAATGGGCAACCAAGAACTCCAAGATACTCTCGTGTCTGCATCACATACTGGAATTGAGAAAGTGGTTCACGAAGATGGAATTCCATCATGTTCCCAGAATCCAGAATGAGTTCGTCGATACATTAGCTACACTATCATCTATGATACAGCATCCCGACAAGAATTTCATTGATCCCATTCCGGTGAAAATCCATAATCAACCAACTTAATGTGCCAATCTTGAAGAGGAAGCGGAGGGGAAGTCTTGGTTTCATGATATCAAGGAATATTTGGCAAAAGGAGAGTAACTAGAGCTTGCAAATCTAACTCAGAAACACACACTTCGGAGGTTGTCCAACAATTTATTTCACAGTGGAGGAATCCTGTATAGGAGGACTCCCGATTTAGGATTATTAAGATGTGTCAATGCAAAGGAAGCATCCAGACTACTAGAGGGAATTCATGTTGGGACCTGCGATCTACATATAAATGGTTTTGTCTTACCAAAGAAGATACTTTGGTTACTTTTGGATGACTATGGAAACGGACTGCATCTAGTATGGCTGGAAATGCCACCGCCGTCAGATATATGCAGATATGCTAAAGGTACCTCCAAGCGAGCTTAACACAACAAGCTCACTGTGGTCGTTCGCCGCCTGGGGAATGGACGTTATTGGACCAATCAAGCCTGCTTCTTCCAATGGACACAGGTTTATCCTATTAGCCATTGACTATTTCACCAAATAGGTCAAAGCAGCATCTTACAAGGCAGTGACCTAAAAAAATTGTGGCAGACTTTGTCCACTGTCGCATTGTTTGTCGATTCGGAATTCCCCAGTCAATCATTACTGATAATGGCACCAACCTCAACAACGACTTGATGAAATCTATGTGCGAAACTTTCAAGATAAAACACAAGAATTCCACAACCTACAGACCTCAGATGAATGGAGCTGTAGAAGGCGCCAACAAGAATATTAAGAAGATATTGAGGAAAATGATAGGGAAGCACTGACAGTGGCATGAGAAGTTATCATTTCCTCTACTAGGGTATCGCACCACAATCGGCACATCTATCGGGACAACCCCTTATATGCTGGTTTACGACACAGAGGCTGTCATTCCCGTTGAGGTAGAAATTCCTTCCCTAAGGATCATACAAGAAGATGAGCTCAACGACGCAGAGTGGGAAAAAAGTCGTTATGAGCAACTAGTCCTTGTAGACGGAAAGAGAATGAATGCAGTCTGACATGGTCAACTCTACCAGAATCGGAAGTCCAGAGCCTTCAACAAGAAAGTTAAGCCAAGCTAGTTCACACCACGGTAGCTGGAGTTAAACAAAATCTTTTCGCATCAAGATGAATCCAAATGGAAGTTCTCTCCTAACTGACAGGGTCCATACATGGTCCACCGGGTTTGACATGAGGAGCCCATGTATTTGCAGAAATGGACGGAGAAGTCTGGCCAAAGCCGATCAATTTAGATGCAGTCAAACGTTAATATGTGTAATCTTTATGCTTTAATTATATGATGTAAATTGAACTACGCCTGACCTGATTCCCGTTTAATATGGGATAAGTAGGAAGCCCTATGGGTTCGGTCACAATTCAATAAAAATTTCATCCCCCCTCCCCATCCGCAATTGGAAAATAGGGCATAATTTTGAGGAGGACCCTCAAAATTTCGAAGTAGTTTCAGTCGATCGCCACACGAGCAACAGTCAGAAATGTCAACCCATCAAACTGGGGCAGAATTTTGAGGAGGACCCTCAAAATTCCGTAGCAAGAGAGGTTGCAATGTCCTGAACTACGCCACAGTCATCGGTTAATTTAAAAGTTATTTTAACTATACATTTATGTCATACTTTTACAAAATCATGCATGTTTATTATTGAAACTTCTTTGTTTAGAAACGCTACCCTAATGATACAGATGGTATCACTAGATCAAAGCCGAACAAGTCAAGCAAATCCAGTGGGGATACGAACTAACCTCCCCTAACAAAACTCACAATTTTTCTTTGAATGCAGGCACTAGGATTGCGTAATCATTAAACATATTGTACGCCCATGGGACAAACTTTGTTCAAAAAATACAATTCACAGAACCGTTGCACTCGCTGATATTTGATATCCGCACACACCAGTAATGTTTCGTAGTCACAATGCTCCTAGTAATCACAATGCTACAATCTGTTCTCAGCTAAGAAAACTCCACTGTCATTTGTTATTTTATTTCTTGCATAAGGCTATAATTCTGTCTTCCGAGACTAAATGTTGTCTCCATCTGTATCTATATTTCATAAGGCTATCATTCTGCCTCCAATTTACATAAGGCTACCATTCTGTCTTCTGAGACTAAACGTTGTCTCCATCTACATCTGCAATTCATAAGGCTACTATTCTACCTTTCGATCTTTATATGGCTACCATTATGCCTTCGGAGACTAAATGATGTCTCAATCTGCATCTGCATTGCATAAGGCTACAATTCTACCTTCTGCTCTGCATAAGGCTACCATTCTGCCTTCCAAGACTAAATTATGTCTCCATCTGTATCTGCATTTCATAAGGCTACCATTCTACCTTCCAATTTGCATAAGGATACCATTCTTCTTTTCGAAGCTAAGCTTTGCCTCCCATTTTCTTCAAAATTAAGCGCTATCGCAACCACTATTGTGGGCTAAGCTTTGCCATTCAATTTGCGAGACTTAACTCTGTCTTGTCCACATCATACTATTGCATCCTTCACGAGCGGAAATATCGCCAACTCATCCGAAGGCGTCATCGTTCGGAGGCACCATATTCATAGCCTAAGAACACCATGTCATGGCCTGAGGACCTCTTTCAATCTTTTGCATATAATTATTCAAAGGTGTCATGGTTAGGAAGAACCATCCTCATAGCCATAGAAAATCATTTCATGGCCTGCAAATCCTGCACCAAATAACTCATGGCCTGGGACATCATGGTTTGAAGATGCCATTCCTAACCGTCCAAAGACAACATTCATAGTCCAATGGGAATTTGCATCATATTTAAATTACGCAATATATGTTTGTATCGTTTATTGTCATGTAACCCAGTGAGAAATGGCTATCCCATTAGGAGAGATCCCGCTCCAGTTCCCTCAGTCATATCAAACCTAACCATTCCCGTAAACTATTCACTCCCCGACCCTAGATGTTGCGTCCGCTCTTGGGATGATTTCACCGGTATACTTCGTCGATCAATCCAGAACCACACATGGCCTGATTCCTGTAGATGTAGGCAGCTCAAAATCCAGGGTGCAGCCTAATTTCTCAAATCGTTTCGCTTGGTCAAAATTGGCCATCATTTCTTTACCCAAAAACTCTTCCATCCTTCTCGGGTAAATAAGGGCAATTGTTGATACTCAATTTTTTACTATATATTTTAGATATGAAAAAGTACCTTCAAAATAGCATATATATTCATATATAAGCATGCCCAAGGTTTTTATTATTTTTCCCATAATTTTAAGGGTTTAAATTGATTTATTTTCTCCCTTTTATCAATAAAATCCCCAATATATTTTCAAAATTATTGTTTTGATAATTATCTATTGAATATCTATATTTATGCTAAAATATGGCTAATTTAATTTTTATGTATTTTTACAATTACATTTGGTATTTTTAAAGCTAAATTGCACACAATTGCAATATTAGCCCTTTTAAGAGTTAATTATGTTTTATATGCATAAAATTGGATCTTGTATTTTTAATTTGTTAATTATGTATTTCAAATTATTTTGGTACCTTAAATCTATTTTCCAAAAATCACCTATTATTTTTTATATATTAAATAGGTGAAATTGGCTATTTAAATAACAGCCAAATTTGGCTTTCAATTATAGCCTAACCCCTTTCTAGCCCAATTTCACACCCAAACCACCTGACCCGGATCCTATACCCACCTACCCAAACCCGGAACCCACCTACCCTTTTGAATATCGATCGTTGATCTCCGATATCAATGGTCCAAATGCATCTTTTCCTTTTTAATTTCACCCAACCCATAACCCTAGTCTCATAATTCAGAGGCAGTCGCCCTCAAACTCTCTCAGCTCCTCTCTTCTCTCTCTACCTAACCCTAATCATCTTCAACCGCCGCCTCCTTCTCCTGTCATCTCCGGCGACCACCCTCTCAACTCCGGAGCCCCAATGGGTCTCTCATCGCCTTGATCATCATCTCTAAGACATTCACAGGTCCTTGGCGATGCCGGTTTGGACCTAGGGTTTCTGCTTTCTTGTTCAAGGTTTCTCTGGTGTGATTTTGAGTAAAATCACACCATATGCGTACGTTTTGTGAAGTTTCAACAAGTTTCTTTAATTTTTACTTCATTTTCTTTTTGAAACCCTAACTCTCTTCTGAATCTCTCAAATCTATGTTATTTTTTAAGCTTTAAGCCTATCTCCGTCTGTGACTTTCTTATCCTCGAGCTTCTTCTGAAAGATCCTCTACTTTGAACCATTTTACTCTCTCCGAAAACTAAGGTTTCTCAGAGTTCTTTTACGCAAGTTCTAAATTATTTCTTTATGATTAAACTTCTTTCCTTGTTTGTTTTGACCGATCTTTTGTTCTTACTGCTTTTAACTTGACTCTGTTAAAAGCCCTATTTTTTAAGATTTTCTTTACTTTGTTTCTATGAATATTAACATGATTTTCCTTACTTTGCTTCTATGAGTGTTAGCATGCTTTCTTTACCTCGTTTCTGTGTGTTAGCCTGCTTAATTGATTCATGTGATTATCCTGCTTCGAATATGTTTTCCTGAATCCCTAGCCTACTTATGTCACTTCTGTATGACTATGCTCACTTTGTTTGCTCATCTCTTGTTTCTTTCTGTGACTATGCTTCGAATATGTTTTCCTGCAATGTCTTTGGACCTCCTCTATTTATATGTTGAAAGTGCAGGGTCATGACTTGTCACGCCCCCAGTTCACCCTCCATGAACATGCTATGATGGCACCTAGTTCCTACAACTACGTAAGCCTAACAATGCGGAAATTAATATAACTTGCGGAAACATTTAATTAAACTAAGCAAAACTAGGGAAAATGGTATATAAGTGTCACTATGAATATACAACTCAAAAATAAAGCGCGGAAGTCTACAATCTCATCCCAAAACCCGAAAACTCACGGGAACCACAGGCTAATAGAAATGTAATATGCTGCTCTAACTCCAGAATGTCCAAACAACTGAAAGAAAAGGATATATTAACTACTAAAGCTCAAATAGAATAGATACTCCTGGTATGCAGACGCGGCAGATATACCTCGAAGTCTGCGCTAGATCTCTCCGCCTCGAGGATAGTACGCCTGAGTGGAGGTACCTGGATCTCATATGAAAAACATGTGCAGAAGGGGCATGAGTACACCACAGCGGTACTCAGTAAGTGCCAAGCCTAACCTCGGTTGGGTAGTGACGAGAAAGTTCAAGGCCCTACTGAGGTCAAACAACATAATATGAATTAACAATATGAAAGCTGACAGTAATAATAAGTACAGCAGTGAGAATAGACAGGTTAAACAGGTCAATAACAACTACGCAAAGAACAGAATAAACACAGAATATGTACAACTTAATACCAAATGGTAACAATGAGGATCTCCCAGGATACCATCCTGTAGTCCTTCTCTCAACTGTCCAGTGGATCTCCCGAGATACTGTCCCGTAGTCCATCACGTGTATAAATCCGAAGGATCTCCCGGGATACCGTCCCGTAGTCCAACTATTAATGTGGGGGGAATCTACCGAGAATCTAACCCGTAGTCCCAAAGTAAAAGTGCAGGGGGGAATCTACCGGGAATATAAACCGTAGTCCCAAAGTAAACAAACAAGGGGGAGCTACCGAACTCCCACATCCGTAGTCCCAATGTAAATGCGCAACCACAACCACAAGATACTCAGAAATGAAGTACAAAAGACAAGCAACCGGTAGTACTAGCCTAGCATGCTTCACGTAGTACAGTCAAGGCAACTTAAACAATTAGGCAAGTTGAATCAACTAAACATGCTTTTCTAATCTAACATAAGTTATAATTGCAAGTAAAATAAGGCAAATATGAAGGAAAACTCAGTCTCAATATCCTAAGTGAAAATTGGATTTTTAATAATTTTCTCAAGTACGCGCTCGTCACCTCACGTACAAGGCACTCAAATACCAAATAACAAATCCTAAGAGGAAAGGTCCCCCACACAAGATTAGACTAGCCACTTACCTCGAACCGGCTCCAAAATCAACTCAAAATCACACTTTAGCCACGAGTATCTGACTCCAAATGGGCCAAATCTATTCAATTCAATTTTATATCGTAAATAACATCTCAACCAACTGATTCTACTATTAAATTCAAAGACAAGACGCGAAATTAGGTAAAATAACCAAAATGCCCCTCAATCCAATGTCTCGGAATGCAATAATTTTCACATTTTCAGAACCCTCGTACTCTCACGAGTCTAACCATATAAAAATCTCCCAAATCGGAAGTAAAACACCCACTCAAAACTCAATAGTTTGGTCTATGAAGTTTTCCCCATTTTTCATTCAAAAATCCGAAATTAAGTAAGAATTTGTGATTAGATTATTGGGTTTTAAGCATAAGAGGGTAGAGAATTGTTACCCAATCGTTTCCCTGGAAAACCTCTCAAAATTGCTCCCAAATCCGAGCTCCCAAGCTTGTATTTTGATAAAAATGGCTAACCCTCGTTTTTGAAATGTTAGATATTGTCCAGCACTTTAATGCATTGCGAATGCGGAGGTGAGCGCGTTCGCAAAGAAGAAAACTTGAAGATGCCAAAATTACCCTTCGCGATGCAATGGGTAGAATGCAAATGTGAAGGCCTGGCGACATGAAGCTACGCGAATGCGACACCTGTGTGTGAACGCGATGAAGGAAAAATATAAGGTCGAGGAGTTGCGCTATGCGAACATGAAGCAGCCTATGCGAACGCGATGGGAAATTTGCTGAGGCTACGCGAACGCGGGGGAGGGTATGCGAACACGTATAAGGAACTGCCCCCTCCCCCCCCCCAAGATTACACTACGTGAATGCGTGAGAGGTGTCATGAACGCGAATAAGAAGGAAATAAAAGCTACGCGAACGCGATGGGAGGTTCGCGAACGCGAAGAAGAATCTGGGAGCTGCAACTGCTGAAGGATTTTCTGCAATATTTACAACTCCAAAATGCTCCGTTAAGCATCTGAAACACACCCGAGGCCCCGGGGACCTCAACCAAACCTACAGACATATCCCATAACACCATTCAAACTTGTACCAATCCTTAAACCACCTAAAACAATGTCGAAAACTCGAATTAAACAAGGATTTGAGACTAAGAACATCAATTTCCATCAAAACACACTTTCGATCAAAAACCTAACAAAAACACGCCCGAATGACCTGAAATCTTGCACACACGTCCCAAATGACAGGGCGAAGCTACTGCAACTTTCAGAATTCCAATCCGAACTTCGGATCAAAAACTCACTATCAGATCGGAAACTTCAAAAATTCAAACTTCGGCATTTCAAGCCTAAATGAGCTACGGACGTCCAAAATACATTCCGAATACGTGATCTATAGGGAATATAACTCGTAGTCCCAAAGTAAAAGTGCAAGGGGGGATCTACCGGGAATCTAACCCGTAGTCCCAAAGTAAACAAACAAGGGGGAGAGCTACCGCACTCCCACATCCATAGTCCAAATGTAAATGCGCAACCATAATCAAAAGATACTCAAAAATGAAGTACAAAAGACAAGAAATATGTAGTACTAGCCTAGCATACTTTACGTAGTACAGTTAAGGCAAATTAAACAATTAGGCAAGTTGAATAAACTAAACATGCTTTTTCTAATCTAACACATGTTATAATTGCAAGTAAAATAAGGCAAATATGAAGGAAAACTCAGTCTCAATATCTTGAGTAAAAATCGGATTTTCAACAATTGGCTCAAATACGCGCTCGTCACCTCACATACAAGGCACTCAAATACCAAATAACAAATCCTAAGGGGAAAGGTCCCCCACACAAGGTTAGACAAGCCACTTACCTCGAACCGACTCCAAAATCAACTCGAAATCACACTTTTGCCACGAGTATCCGACTCCAAATGGACCAAATCTATTCAATTCAATTTCATATTATAAATAACATCTCAACCAACTGATTCTACTATTAAATTCAAAGACAAGACGCGAAATTAGGTAAAATGACCAAAATGCCCCTCAGTCCAATGTCTCGGAATGCAATAATTTTCACATTTTCAGAACCCTCGTACTCTCACGAGTCTAATCATATAAAAATTTCCCAAATCGGAGGTCAAACACCCACTCAAAACTCAATAGTTTGGTCTATGAAGTTTTCCCCATTTTTCATTCAAAACTCCGAAATTAAGTAAGAATTCGTGATTAGATTAGTGGGTTTTAAGCATAAGAGGGTAGAGAATCGTTGCCCTCGAAAACCTCTCGAAATTGCTCCCAAATCCGAGCTCCCATGCTTGTTTTTGATAAAAATGGCTAACCCTCATTTTTGAAATGTTAAATACTGTCCAGCACTTTAATGCATCGCGAACGCGGAGGTGAGCGCGTTCGCGAAGAAGAAAACTTGAAGATGCCAAAATTACCCTTCGCGATCGCAATGGGTAGAATGCGAACGCGAAGGCCTGGGGAAATGAAGCTAAGTAAATGCAACACCTATATGTGAACGCGATGAAGGAAAAATGTAAGGTCGAGGAGTTGCGCTATGCGAACGCGAAGCAGCCTATGCGAACGCAATGGGAAATGTGCTGAGGCTACGCGAACGCGGAGGAGGGTATGCGAACGCGTATAAGGAACTGCCCCTCCCCCCCTCCAGGATTACACTACGCGAATGCGTGAGAGGGTTCGCGAACGCGAATAAGAAGGAAATCAAAGCTACGCGAACGCAATGGGAGGTTTGCGAACGCAAAGAAGAATCTGGACCTCCAACTGCTGAAGGATTTTCTACAATATTTACAACTCCAAAATGCTCTGTTGAGCATCTGAAACACACCCGAGGCCCCCAGGACCTCAACCAAACCTACAGACATATCCCATAATACCATTCAAACTTGTACCAATCCTTAAACCACCTAAAACAATGCTGGAAACTCGAATTAAACAAGGATTTGAGCCTAAGAACATCAATTTCCATCAAAACACGCTTTCAATAAAAAAAAAACCTAACCAAAACACGTCCGAATGACCTGAAATTTTGCACACACGTCCCAAATGACATAACAAAGCTACTGAAACCTTTAGAATTTCAATCCGACCTTCGGATCAAAAACTCACTATCGGACCGGAAACTTCAAAAATTCAAACTTCGGCATTTCAATCCTAAATGAGCTACGGACTTCCAAAATACATTCCGAACACGCGATCTACCGGGAATCTAACCCATAGTCCCAAATTAAAATTGCAAGGGGGATCTACTGGGAATCTAACCCGTAGTCCCAAATTAAACAAACAAGGGGGAGAGCTACCGGACTCCCACATCCGTAGTCCCAATGTAAATGTGCAACCACAACCAGAAGATACTCAGAAATGAAGTACAAAAGACAAGAAACGGGTAGTACTAGCCTAGCATGCTTCACGCAGTACATTCAAGGCAACTTAAACAATTAGGCGAGTTGAATCAACTAAACATGCTTTTCTAATCAAACATAGGTTATAATTGCAAGTAAAATAAGGCAAATATGAAGGAAAACTCAATCTCAATATCTTAAGTGAAAATCGGATTTTCGACAATTGTCTCAATTACGCACTTGTCACCTCACGTACAAGGCACTCAAATACCAAATAACAAATCCTAAGGGGAAAGGTCCCCCTGCACAAGGTTAGACAAGCCACTTACCTCGAACCGCTCCAAAATCAACTCGAAATCACACTTTTGCCACGAGTATCCAACTCCAAATGGCCCAAATCTATTCAATTCAATTTCATATTGTAAATAACATCTCAAGCAACTGATTCTACTATTAAATTCAAAGGCAAGACGCGAAATTAGGTAAAATGACCAAAACGCCCCTTAGGACAACATCTCGGAATAGGATAATTTTCACATTTTCAGAACCCTCGTACTCTCACGAGTCTAACCATATAAAAATCTCCCGAATCGGAGGTTAAACACCCACTCAAAACTCAATAATTAGGTCTATGAAGTTTTCCCCATTTTTCATTCAAAAATCCGAAATTAAGTAAGAATTCGTGATTAGATTAGTGAGTTTTAAGCATAAGAGAGTAGTGAATCGTTGCAATTTCGAAAACCTTCGAAATTGCTCCCAAATCCAAGCTCGTACTTTGATAAAAATGGCTAACCCTTATTTTTGAAATGTTAAATACTGTCCAGCATTTAATGCATCACGAACGCGGAGGTGAGCGCGTTCGCGAAGAAGAAAACTTGAAGATGCCAAAATTACCCTTCGCGATCGCATTGGTAGAATGCGAACGTGAAGGCCTGGGGAAATGAAGCTACGCGATTGCATTGGTAGAATGCGAACGTGAAGGACTGGGGAAATGAAGCTACGCCGAACACGACACCTATGTGTGAACGCAATGAAGGAAAAACGTAAGGTAGAGGAGTTGCGCTATGCGAACGCGAAGCAGCCTATGCGAACGCGATGGGAAATTTGTTGAGGCTACGCGAACGCGGGGGAGGGTATACAAACGCGTATAAGGAACTGCCCCCTCCAGGATTACACTACGCGAACGCGAGAGAGGGTACATGAACGCGAATAAGAAGGAAATCAAAGCTACGTGAATGCGATGGGTGGTTCGCCAACGCGAAGAAGAATCTGGGACCTACAACTGCTGGAGGATTTTCTACAATTTTTACAACTCCAAAATGCTCCGTTGAGCATCTGAAACACACCCGAGGCCCCCGGGACCTCAACCAAACCTAAAGACATATCCCATAACACCATTCAAACTTGTACCAATCCTTAAACCACCTAAAACAATGCCGGAAACTCGAATTAAACAAGGATTTGAGCCTAAGAACTTCAATTTACATCAAAACACTCTTTCGATCAAAAACCTAACTAAAACACGTCCGAATGACCTGAAATTTTGCATACACATCCCAAATGAGATGACGGAGCTACTGCAACTTCCAGAATTCCAATCCGACCTTTGAATCAAAAACTCACTATCGGACCAGAAACTTCAAAAATTCAAACTTCGGCATTTGAAGCCTAAATGAGCTACAGACTTCCAAAATATATTCCGAACATGCTCCCAACCCCAAAATCACCTAAAGAAGCTAACGAAACCATCGAATTTCCATTCTGATGTTGTCTTCACACTGTTACGACTATGGACCATTTTTTAACACTTAAGCTCTCATTTAGGGACTAAGTGTCCCAAACTCTCCGAAACCCAACACCAAACGTCCCGACAAACCAAAATAGCATAAATGAACTTAGGGGAAGCAGTTAATAGGGGATTGGGGCGTTAATTCTTAAGATGACTGAATTAGTCATCACATCCTCCTACATTTAAACATTCATTCGACATTGAACGAGCATAGAGAACATACCTGAAGTAGTGAAAAGATGAGGGTAACTGCTACGCATATCCTGCTCGGTCTCCCAAGTCGCCTACTCGGCCGGCTGACCCCGCCACTGAACCTTCACTTAAGCTATGTTCTTTGACCTCAACTTTCTGATCTGCCTGTCCAATATAGCCATTGGCTCCTCAACATAGGATAGATCCTTGTCCAACTGGACTGAACTGAAATCCAACACATGCGGCGGGTCACCGTGATACCTCCGGAGCATCGAAACATGAAATACCGGATGAACTCCGGCCAAACTGGGAGGTAAGTCAAGCTCATAGGCAACCTCCCAACTCGCCTCAAGATATCAAAAAGTCCAATAAACCTCGGACTCAACTTTTCTTTCTTCCCAAACCTCATGACGCCTTTTATAGGCAAAACCCGAAGCAGAACCCGCTCACCAACCATATAAGAAACATCACGAACCTTCCTGTCCACGTAACTCTTCTGTCTGAACTGGGCTATACAGAGTCTATCCTGAATCATCTTAACCTTCTCCAATGCATCATGAACCAACTATGTGCCCAATAGCCTGGCCTCACCCTGCTCAAACCAACCCACCGGAGATCTACACCTCCTACTATATAAAGCCTCATACGGCGCCATCTGAATGTTGGACTGATAACTGTTGTTGTAAGCAAACTCCGCCAATGGCAAGAAATGATCCCCAAGACCCTCCAAACTCAATCACACACGCACGGAGCATATCCTCAAGAATCTGAATAGTGCGCTCGGATTGTTCGTCCGTATGAGGGTGATATGTTGTGCTCAACTCCACCCAATTACCTAACTCTTGGTGCACGACTCTCCAGAACCGCGATGTAAACTGATTACCTCTGTCCAAAATGATAGAAACTGGAATACCATGCAGATGGACGATCTCCCGGATATAAATCTCCGCCAAATGCTCTGATAAATAAGTGGTACACACAGGAATGAAATGAGCAGACTTGGTCAGCCGATCAACAATGACCCAAATGGCATCAAACTTCTTCAGGGTCCGTGGGAGTCCAAATACAAAGTCCATGGTGATGCGCTCCCATATCCACTTCGGAATCTCTATCTGCTGAAGTAACCCACCTAGGCGCTGGTGCTCATACTTCACCTACTAGCAGTTCATGCATCTAGACACATAAACAACTATCTCTTTCTTCATCCGCCTCCACCAATAGTGCTACCTCAAGTCCTGATACATCTTCGTGGCACCCAGATGGATGGAATACCGCGAACTATGGGCCTCTACTAGAATAAACTCTCAAAGACCATCAACATTGGGCACACAAATCCGACCTTGTATCCTCAATACCCCGTCATCTCTGATGGTCACATCTCTGGCATCTCCACGCTGAACCTTGTCCTTAAGGACAAGCAAATGAGGGTCTTCATACTGCTGCTCCCTGATACGATCAAATAAGGAAAACCGGTAAACCACACAAGCTAGAACCCGACAGGGCTCCGAAAGATCCAATTTCACAAACTGGCTAGCTAAGGCCTGAACATCCATCGCTATAGGCCTCTCTAAAGCTGGTAAATATGCCAAACTCCCCAAACTCTTCGGCCGGCGACTTAAGGCATCCGCTACCATATTGGCCTTGCACGGGTGATATAGGATAGTGATATCATAATCCTTCAGCAACTCTAACCACCTCCTTTGATGTATATTTAGGTCCTTCTGCTTGAGTAAGTGCTACAAGCTCTGATGGTCAGTATAGATCTCACAAGGCACACCGTACAAATAATGACGCCAGATCTTCAAGTCATGAACAATAGCAGCTAGCTCAAGGTCATGGACAGGGTAATTCTTTTCATGTATCTTCAACTGTCTTGATGCGTAGGCAATTACCCTACCATCCTGCATCAACAACGCTCTAAGGACAACTCTCGAAATAGACAGTATAAGACCCCAAACCGATAGGCAACATCAAAATTGGGGATGTAGTCAAAGCTATCTTGAGCTTCTGAAAGCTCGCCTCACACTCCTCTATCCACTAAAATGGGGCACCCTTCTGGGTCAATCTAATCATAGGGGCCGCAATCTATGAAAATCCCTCAACAAAATGACGATAGTAGCCTGCCAAACCAAGGAAACTGCGAATCTCTATAGCTGAGTGTAAGGACCCGTGAAATCCCTACTCAAAAACCCGGATTCCAAGGTGCCAAGTTAGGAGCATGTGTTAACAATCGGCACGAACCTTTTTGGATTGAATAATGTATTAAAAAGTCAAGAATAAGCTTCCAGAAAAATGCAAGAAATGTGGTCCAGAATGCGGTCGCATAATCGAAATGCGGACCAGATATATGTCGCATAGTGAGGCAGAATATTGGTTAAAATTGAAGTCAGTTATGCGGTCAAAATGCGGTCGCATAATCGAAATGCGGACCGCATAGTCATCGCATATTTTCCTTTGAATTTAGTGAGGGTCAGTTCTGCGGTGCACTTTGCGACCGCAGAATATGAATGTGGACTGCATTCTTACCGCAGACTGAGTCAGAATGTTTAGTTTTTGGGGAGCATTTTGCGGTCCATTATGCGGACCGCATGTTTACTCTACGATCGCAAATGCGATCGCATATTTGAATCGGGGCTCCAATTTTTTAATTTTTAACCCGACCTCCCTATCAATATATTCGATATTGTAGCTCATTTCAAGAATATCTTCTGAGACTTTTAGAGAGAGAGAGAGGGTCTTAGAGGTGGAAAGTGTGTGTCTCCCATCAAATTCCCCTTGAGCCTTGCTAAAACATTGAAGAAAATCAAGTGAAGACACCTAAATTTTCATTCTCAAAAGGTAAAATTCTTAATCTCATCTCTTATTTCAACACTTAGGTACATGGGGCCAATAGAGAAGTAATTGAAGAGTACAAGAATGATGTTCTCTACATGCATGTCAAACCATAGGATATTGGAAGGTAGAAAACTAAAAAAAAGGCAATTGGGGGTATAAAATGATAGAAATTCCTCACAAAAAGGGGCTAAGATCACAATGCACCTTTAGTGTTTGATGATATGCTCGAACCAAGCTAGAACTTCAGTTTTGTCTCTAATTCTTGATTTAATTTGTAATTCTTACTCAATAGATCGAAGTGTTAAGAGTTCCAGAAATTGTAAAAGAGTAAGGAAAAGCTTTATTGAGGTATGTATGGCTAAAACCCCTTTTTTTTATTAGAAATTGAGCTCCATTGTCATTACGAATGTATGGTAAGAGTTGAATTGGCTAGTGTATTTATTGTCATTCCGCATTAATTGATTTGCATATATCTATACATATTCGTGAAGGGTGTGCCTCAATGTGAATAATGTGCCAATCTTGACAATTAGATAATGATGAAAAGTACCGTTATGTGTTGGAATACTTGGGCTATAAGCCAACATTGAAACAAAGAATTATTCATGCTAGCTATGTGCTCACTTACCTGTGATTGCAACTTTAATTATCCTTGATATTTGTGTCTATGATCACAACTTGCAAGATGAATATTGAAAAGGGGAAACAATGTGGTGATGGTGGCCATGAGTGCCCCAAGAATTGTTATGATATGTGTGGGATAAAGATTGGAAGTGTTGACTAATGAGAATGGAGTAATGCCTCCAATGAGGTGACCTAGCCGATCGGGTCGTGATCGGACACCATGACGCCCACATGGTGGTAATGTGTTGATATTGACTTCCGGATAAGGGAAATGAATTATTGATTGAGAGTAATACCTCCAATGAGGTGACCTAGCCGGTCGGGTCGTGGCTGGACTCCGCTCGAGATGGTGGTGGTAATGAGAATAGTGGTGAACATGTGATAGATATGCCCAAATCTATGTTGTGGAAGTAGTATGAAGGAATATATGAATTGTTTCTTTGATTTGCCCGTATTAATTGCTTGTATCTATTTGATAGTTCTTTCTAGTAAAAATGGTATTTAGTGATACATACCAATACAATTCAAATGTACTGACGTCCTTTTTGCCGGGGGCGCTACATTCGTGTTATGATTGTAGGTGGCTCCATGGCGGATAGTGTCGATCGTGTGTAGCGGACCATTTTTCTACGCAAAGTCTCGGTGAGCCCCTTTTTCTTCCATGGGGGCTAAATAGTGTATCTTTTTTTATTACAGCTTTCCACTTTTGAGGTATAGCCGGGGCCTTGTTGCCGGCATAGTTATGCTTATCTATTGTATCCTTAGAGGCTCCAAAAACACGAGTGTGGGTCATCTACGGGTGTTCGGGGAGTCCATTATGTATGTTGTAATCCTAAACTTGTGATCTCTATAAACTGTAACTCTTATAGAATCCTTGAAGCTAGCTTATGTACCGTAAATCTTTGCGACATGAAATGAACCAATGATGTAGTATGCACCATGTATTCTCGTCTAAATTAATGAAAGGCATGGGTTCCATATTCACATTGATTTGGGGTAGAAAGTGTTCGGTAAGGCTTGCTCGGTTGGGTTCATTTGATTGAGCGTCGGTCGTGCCTCCCGAGGTTGGGGCGACGTGGCCTAAAAATGCCACAGAACTCATTCAAAACTCACATTTGAGATCTTTGCATATAACTTCTTCTCCCTCGAGGTCTGAAGCACGATCCTCAGGTGCTGCTCATGATCTTCCTGACTCCGGGAATACACCAGAATATCATCAATAAAAATAATAACGAATGAGTCAAGATATGGTCTGACCACATTGTGCATAAAATGCATGAAAGTTGTTGGGGCATTGGTCAGCCCAAATGATGTAACAAGGAACTCGTAATGCCTATACCGAGTCCTGAAGGAAGTCTTCGGATTATTTGGCTCCCGAATCTTCAACTGATGGTAACCTGAGCGCAAGTCAATCTTAGAAAACATTTGTGCACCCTGAAGCTGGTCAAACAGATCATCAATACGAGGCAAAGGATAATGGTTCTTCACTGTAACCTTGTTCAGCTGGCGATAATCAATACACATACGCATAGAACCATCCTTCTTCTTCACGAACAAAACAGGAGAACCCACGGTGAAACACTAGGTCGAATAAAACCCTTACCAAGCAATTCCTGTAACTGATCCTTCAACTCAGGATGAGCCATACGATACAGAGGAATGGAAATGGGCTGAGTGCCCGGCAACAGATCAATTCCAAAATCAATGTCTCTATCGGGCGGCATGCCCGAAAGATCGGCTGGAAACACATCGGGATAATCCTGTACCACTGGAACCAAATCAACAAAAGGGGTATCAGCACTGACATCTCTCACATAGGCCAAATACGCAGCACACCCCTTCTCAACCATGCGCTGAGCTTTTAAAAAAGAGATAACTCTACTAGGATTGTGACCTAAAGTACCACTCCACTGAATACGCAAAATACCTGGCATAGCCAGCATCACGATCTTGGCATGACAATCAAGAATAGCAAAATTGGGCGACAACCAATCCATGCCTAAAATAATGTCAAAATCAACCATACCGATAAGCAATAAATCCGCTTTGGTCTCAAAACCATGAATAGTAACCAAACATCACCGATAAACGCGGTCCACAACAAGAAAATCCCCTAGAGGAGTAGAAACATAAACGGGGGAACTCAAAGAATCCCGAGGCACACCCAAATGCGGAGCAAAGTAAGAAGACACATAAGAATAAGTAGAGCCTGGGTCGAATAGAACTGATGCCTCTCTGTGACAAACTAGTATAATACCTATAATGACGAAGTCGAAGGTAACAGCCTCAGTACAAGCAAGAATAGCATAATATCTGGCCCAGGCCCTCTCTCGAGGGCAACCTCTATCTCCCCAACCTCCGCCCCTAGTCGGCTGGGCAGGTGGGGTAGCAACTGGAGCTGTGATCATAGCCTGAGAACTCTAAGGAGCACGATGTGGCTGAGCAGTCTATGAAGATGCACCCCTACCAAGTCTGGGGTAGTCCTTAACCATGTGGCGTGTATCACCACACTCGAAACAAGCTTTGGGAGTACGCAGTGGATGTGACTGACTAGGGCCAGGTCTGCTGGACTGACCTCTAGAAGCACCCCACGCAGGAGGCGCGCTAGAAACTGGAGGTGCATAGTACGGCTCCTGAGGTATAGGCAGAGCTAGAGCACTGCTGGCTGCTGGAAAAGCTGAATGGATGGGGCAACCCGCATAACCTCTGCCATAACAACCTGCTGATGGGGTACGGGCATCAGAGTAGTGACCGGACTCACGAGACCTCTTAGCCTCCCTCTCCCCTCGCTCCCTGGCGAGCATAGTCTCAATCCTCCTAGCAATACTCACTACCTGCAGATAAAGAAATGTCCATCTCCAACTCTCAAGCCATGCTAGATCTGATGGGTGGGATAAGACCCTCAATAAACCTGTGAACTCTCTCCCAAACTGTAGCAACCAACGTCAGTGCATGCCTGTCCAACCTGGTATAATGGATAGCATACTCTGAAACAGTCATAGCACCCTGGCACAAATGCTCAAACTCTACACCATGCGTCCCTAAGACTCTGGGGGACAAACTCTCTCATAAACATATCCGAGAACTGGGTCCAAGTTAGTGAAGCAACCTCGACTGGACTGTCTATCTCATAAGTGCGCCACCAATCATAGGCGGCTCCCCGAAGCTGAAAAGCAGTGAAAGAAAACCTGCTGGACTCCACTATGCCCATAGTGTGAAGAATACGGTAACACTCCTCTAGAAATACCAAGGCATCGTCTGATGTTAATCCACTGAATAATGGAGGATCATACTTCTTGAACCTCTCAAGTCTCCGTTGCTCATCCTCTGAAGCAGTTGACCCGTCCATGGGCTAAACTGGCACTGCAGGCGGTGCGGGAATAATCTCAGGAGCCTGCTCAACCTGCACTCGCTGCTCAGGAGTGTGGATGGCGGGAGTCTGTGCTCCTCCCCCTACCTGGGATGTGGCTGCAGCAAGGGGAAGTAACCCTGCCTGAGCCAAGGTGGTGTACATACTCATGAACTAAGCCAAAGTCTCCTGGAGAGCTGGAGCAGTAGTGGCAGTAGTAGGCGTGCTAGGTACCTGGGCTCCGGCAGGATCTGCTGGTGGTGCCTCAGCTGTAGCTCACGCAGGTGCTCTAGCTGCACCACGTGCGCGTCCTTGACCTCTACCCTGGCCTCGGCCTCTAACGGCTGCAGTAAGGGGCGCGGGTGCCTAATCATCTCGAGTAGCACGTGTCCTCACCATCTGTGAGAGAATAGAAGTCAGAAGTTTAGAATTGATGTCAAAAATATCACACGGCAAGGAATTCAAATGAAATGAAGATTTTTCCCTAAACAGTTACATAGCCTCTAGTAGATAAATACAGACGTCTCCGCACCGATCAGCGAGACTCTAAATAACCAGCCTGTATTCCGTGACTCAAATGAACCTAGAGCTCTAATACCAACTTGTCTCGACCCCAATTCACCCTCCATGAACATGTCATGATCTCACCTAATTCCTACAACTAGGTAAGCGTAACAATGCAGAAATTAATATAACTTGCGGAAACATTTAATTAAACGAAGCAAAACTATAGAAAACGGTGTATAAGTGTCACTTGGAATATACAACTCAAAAATAAAGCGTGAAAGTCTACAATCTAATCCCAAAACCTGAAAACTCATGGGAACCACAGGCTAAAAGAAATGTAATATGTTGCTCTAACTCCAGAATATCTAAACAACTGAAAGAAAAGGATAGATTAACTACCAAAGTTGGAACAGAATAGATACTCCTGGTCTGCAGATGTGGCAGATATACCTCGAAGTATCCGCTATATCTCTCTGCCTCGAGGATAGTACACCTGAGTGGAGGTACCTGGGTATGCACATGAAAAACATGCGCAGAAGGGTCATGAGTACACCACAGCGGTACTCATTAAGTGCCAAGCCTAATCTCGGTTGGGTAGTGACGAGGAAGGTCAGGGCCCTACTGAGGTCAAACAACATAATATGAATTAACAATATGAAAGCTGACAGTAATAATGAGTACAACAATGAGACTAGACAGGTTAAACAGGGGAATAACAACTACACAAAGAACAGAGTAAACACGGAATATGTACAACTTAATACCAAATGGTAACAATGAGGATCTCCCAGGATTCTGTCATGTAGTCATTCTCTCAATTGTCCATTGGATCTGTCGGGATACCATCCCATAGTCCATCACATGTATAAATCCGAAGGATCTCCCAGGATACCGTCCCATAGTCCAACTATCAATGTGCGGGGGGGGAAGGTGGGGATCTACCGGGAATCTAACCCGTAGTCCCAAAGTAAAAGTGCTGGGGGGATCTACCGGGAATCTAACCCGTAGTCCCAAAGTAAACAAACAAGGGGGGAGCTACCGGACTCCCACATCCGTAGTCCCAATGTAAATGCGCAACCACAACCAGAAGATATTTAGAAATGAAGTACAAAAGACAAGCAACATATAGTACTAGCCTAGCATGCTTCACGTAGTACAGTCAAGGCAACTTAAACAATTAGGCAAGTTGAATCAACTAAACTTGCTTTTCTAATCTAACACATGTTATAATTGCAAGTAAAATAAGGCAAATATGAAGGAAAACTCAGTCTCAATATCTTAAGTGAAAATCGGATTTTGAACAATTGGCTCAAGTACGCGCTCGTCACCTTGCGTACAAGGCACTCAAATACCAAATAACAAATCCTAAGGGGAAAGGTCCCCCCCCCCCACAATGTTAGACAAGCCACTTACCTCGAACCGGCTCCAAAATCAACTTGAAATTACACTTTTGCCATGATTATCTGACTCCAACTTGAAATCTCAAGAAACTGATTCTACTATTAAATTCAAAGACAAGACGCGCAATTAGGTAAAATGACCAAAATTCCCCTCAGTCAAATGTCTCAGAATCCGATAATTTTTACATTTTCAGAACCCTCATACTCTCACAAGTCTAACCATATAAAAATATCCCAAATCGGAGGTCAAACACCCACTCAAAACTCAATAGTTTGGTCTATGAAGTTTTCCCCATTTTGCATTCAAAAATCCGAAATTAAGTAAGAATTCGTGATTAGATTAGTGGGTTTTAAGCATAAGAGGGTAGAGAATCGTTACCCAATCATTTCCCTCGAAAACCTCTCGAAATTGCTCCCAAATCTGAGCTCCCAAGCTTGTATTTTGATAAAAATGGCTAACCCTCATTTTTGAAATGTTAAATATTGTCTAGCACTTTAATGCATCGCGAACGCGGAGGTGAGCTCGCTTTCGCGAAGAAGAAAACTTGAAGATGCCAAAATTACCCTTTGTGATCACGACGGGTAGAATGCGAACGCGAAGGCCTGGGGACATGAAGCTACGTGAACACGACACCTATGTGTGAACGCGATGAAGGAAAAATGTAAGGTCCAAGAGTTGCGCTATGCGAACGCGATGGGAAATTTGCTGAGGCTACGCGAATGCGGGGGAGGGTATGCGAACATGTATAAGGATGTCACGACCCCAGTTCGCCCTCCATGAACATGTCGTGATGGCACCTAGTCCCTGTAACTAGGTAAGCCTAACAATACAGAAATAACAACCTAACTTACGAAATAGTTAACTAAAACTGAACATATTAAAATAATCACTGTATATAAGGCCGCTCGGCCTATACAACTCAAAAGAAATGCGTAAGTCTACAACAGAATCCCAAAACCCAAAAACTCACGGGAACCACAAGCTAATAGAAATACCGTAAATGCTCTAATCTCCAGAATGTCTACATCAAAGTATGATAGAATCTAAACACTATAGATAGAATAAGCAAGGAGACTCTTCGGTCTGCGGACACTGCAGATATACTTCGAAGTCTCTGTAGTTCTCCCGCCTCAAGGATAATGTGCCTGAGTGGAGGTACCTGGATGATCTACATATGAAAAACATGCGCAGGAAGGGCATAAGTATACCACAGCGGTACTCAGTAAGTGCCAAGCCTAACCTCGGTTGGGTAGTGACGAGGAAGGTTAGGGCCCTACTGAGGTAAAATATAATAATAATAAATTAACAGTATGAAAAACTGGCAGTAGGAATGAGTACAGCAATTGCATAAAACAAGCTAAACAAGGCAATGTAAAATACGTAAAGAACAAAGTAAACACGGAATGTGTACAGCTCAATACCAGTGATAACCATGAGGATCTCCCAGGATACCGTTCTGTAGTCCTTCTTATCATCTGTCCAGTGGATATCCCGGGATACCGTCCCATAGTCCATCACATATGTAAATCCAAAGGACCTCCCGGGATACCGTCCCGTAGTCCAACCATTAATATGCAGGGGGATCTATTGGGAATCTAACTTGCAGTCCCAAAGTAAAAGTGCAGGGGGGTCTATCGGGAATCTAACCCGCAGTCCCAAAGTAAAAGTGCAGGGTGATCTACCGGGAATCGAACCCGTAGTCCCAAAGTAAACAAATAAGTGGGAGCTACCGGAATCCCACATCCATAGTCCCAATATAAATGCGCAATCACAACCAGACGATACACAAAAATGAAGTACAAAAGACAAGCAACAGGTAGAACTGGCCTAGCATACTTCACGTAGTACAGTCAAGGAAACTTAAACAATTAGGCAAGTTAAATCAACTAAACATGCTTTCCTAATCTAGCACAGGTTATAATTGTAAGTAGAATAAAGCAAATATGAAAGAAACTCAATCTCAATATCTTAAGTAAAAACTGAATTTTCAATAATTGGCTCAAGTACACACCCGTCACCTCGTGTACAAGGCACTCAAAGTAGCAAATAACAAATCCTAAGGGGAAAGGTCCCCCACACAAGGTTAGACAAGCCACTTACCTCGAACCGGTACAAAAATCAACCAAAAACCACGCCTTTGCCACGAGTATCCGACTCCAAATGGCCCAAATCTATTCATTTCATTTACATCTCATAAATAACATCTCAAGCAACGGATTCTAATATTCAATTTAAAGCTAAGACACAAATTTAGATAAAATGACCAAAATGCCCCTCGAGCCAACGTGGTTAAAACTTGAAGTTCGAACTAAAATCCGGTTACCCATTCCCCCACGAATCTAATTATGTGATTAGTTTTGAAATCGGACCTCGAATTGAGGTCCAACCCCCAATTTTAGCAAAACCTTAGGTCCTACCTAATATACCCAAATTTCCCCATTAAAATCTTCGATTTGACGTTGAAATTATTTTAAAATTTGTTAAGGAGTAAAGAAACTAAGTTAGAAATCACTTACCAATCGTTTTGAAGAAGAAGAATTACTTAGAAATCGCCTCTTATGTTTTGGGTTTTTGAAAAGTGAGAAATAACTGAAAATCCCCTGTATCTATACTCTCTGACGCCCCAGTGTTGACCGCGCATAAAGGATCGCGATCGCGCTGTGCAACTGGAAAACCTGCTACTCTCGGAAACCCCCAGCGCGGACTGCGTAAGAAGGACCACGGCCGCGTTGGTGGAACTGAAGACTGCTGGCCCTCTGAAGTTTGCCACACGGATAGCACAAGGATGACCGCGGCCGTGCAGCACACACCGCGGACCGTGTTAAGGCGACCGCGGGCGTGCTGGAGCTTGCAACATTTCCTGACCTGCAATATCTGGTGTTTTTAAGTCTAAGACCTCCCAGAACCTACTCGAAACTCACCCGAGCCCTCGGGGCTCCAAACTAAACGTACACGCAACCTCGAATACACCCTACGAGCTCATCCGCGCGATCAAATCATCAAATAGTATCATATACATCGAATCAAGCCTCAAAGCTCATGATTCCATCTCAAATTTTTCATAAGACATAAAATTTCCATTTCGGGTCAGAAATACGTTAAACGGCGTCCTTTCTCAACCAAACTTTACAGAAAGTGCTTAAATCATATATAAGATCTCTATCTGCTGAAGCAACCCACCTAGGCACTGGTGCTCATACTTCACCTACTGGCAGTTGAGGCATCTAGACACATAAACAACTATATCTTTCTTCATCCGCCTCCACCAATAGTGCTACCTCAAGTCTTGATACATCTTTGTGGCACCCGGATGGATGGAATACCGCGAACTATGGGCCTCTACTAGAATAAACTCTCAAAGACCATCAACATTGGGCACACAAATCCGACCTTGTATCCTCAATACCCCGTCATCTCTGATGGTCACATCTCTGGCATCTCCACGCTGAACCTTGTCCTTAAGGACAAGCAAATGAGGGTCTTCATACTGCTGCTCCCTGATACGATCAAATAAGGAAAACCGGTAAACCACACAAACTAGAACCCGACAGGGCTCCGAAAGATCCAATCTCACAAACTGGCTAGCTAAGGCCTGAACATCCATCGCCATAGGCCTCTCTAAAGCTGGTAAATATGCCAAACTCCCCAAACTCTTCGGCCAGCGACTTAAGGCATTCGCTACCATATTGGCCTTGCGCGGGTGATACAGGATAGTGATATCATAATCCTTCAGCAACTCTAACCACAACCTTTGACGCATATTTAGGTCCTTTTGCTTGAGTAAGTGCTATAAGCTCCGATGGTTAGTATAGATCTCACAAGGCACACCGTACAAATAATGACGCCAGATCTTCAAGGCATGAACAATAGCAGCTAGCTCAAGGTCGTGGACAGGGTAATTCTTTTCATGTATCTTCAACTGGCTTGATGCGTAGGCAATTACCCTACCGTCCTGCATCAACAACGCTCTAAGGACAACTCTCGAAATAGACAGTATAAGACCCCAAACTGATAGGCAACATCAAAATTGGGGATGTAGTCAAAGCTGTCTTGAGCTTCTGAAAGATCGCCTCACACTCCTATGTCCACTAAAATGGGGCACCCTTCTAGGTCAATCTAGTCATAGGGGCCGCAATCTATGAAAATCCCTCAACAAAACGACGATAGTAGCCCACCAAATCAAGGAAACTGCGAATCTCTATAGCTAAGTGTAAGGACCCGTGAAATCCCTACTCAAAAACCCGGATTCCGAGGTGCCAAGTTAGGAGCATGTGTTAACAATCGATGCGGACCTTTTTGGATTGAATAATGCATTAAAAAGTCAAGAATAAGCTTCCAGAAAAATGCAAGAAATGTGGTCCAGAATGCAGTCGCATAACCGAAATGCGGAACACATATATGTCGCATAGTGAGGCCGAATGCTGGTTAAAATTGAAGTCAGTTATGCGGTCAAAATGCGGTCGCATAATCGAAATGCGGACCGCATAGTCATCGCATATTTTCCTTTGAATTTAGCGAGGGTCAGTTCTACGGTGCACTTTGCGACCGCAAAACATGAATGTGGATCGCATTCTTACCGCAGACTGAGTCAGAATGTTTAGTTTTTGGGGAGCATTTTGCGGTCCATTATGCGGACCGCATGTTTACTCTGCGATCGCAAATGCGATCGTATATTTGACTCGGGGCTCCAATTTTCTAATTTTGAACCCGACCTCCCTATCAATATATTCGATATTGTAGCTCATTTCAAGAATATCTTCTGAGACTTTTAGATAGAGAGAGGGGGTCTTAGAGGTGGAAAGTGTGTGTCTCCCATCAAATTCCCCTTGAGCCTTGCTAAAACATTGAAGAAAATCAAGTGAAGACACCTAAATTTCATTCCCAAGAGGTAAGATTCATAATCTCATCTCTTATTTCTACACTTAGGTACATGGGGCCAGTAGAGAAGTAATTCAAGAGTATAAGAATGATGTTCTCTACATGCATGTCAAACCATAGGATATTGGAAGGTAGAAAACTAAAAAGAAGGCAGTTGGGGGTATAAAATGATAGAAATTCCTCACAAAAAGGGGCTAAGATCACAATGCACCTTTAGTGTTTGATGATATGCTCGAACCAAGCTAGAACTTCAGTTTCGTCTCTAATTCTCGATTTAATTTGTAATTCTTACTCAATAGATCGAAGTGCTAAGAGTTCCGAAAATTGTAAAAGAGTAAGGAAAAGCTTTATTGAGGTATGTATGGCTAAAACCCCTTTTTTTATTAGAAATTGAGCTCCGTTGTCATTACGAAGGTACGGTAAGAGTTGAATTGTCTTGTGTATTGATTGTCATTACGCATTAATTGATTTGCATATATCTATACATATTCGTGAAGGGTGTGCCTCAATGTGAATAATGTGCCAATCTTGACAATTAGATAATGATGAAAAGTACTGTTATGTGTTGAAATACTTGGGCTATAAGCCAACATTGAAACAAAGAATTATTCATGCTAGCTATGTGCTCACTTACCTGTGATTGCAACTTTAAGTATCCTTGATATTTGTGTCTATGATCACAACTTGTAAGATGAATATTAAAAAGGGGAAACAATGTGGTGATGATGGCCATGAGTGCCCCAGGAATTGTTATGATATGTGTGGGATAAAGATTGGAAGTGTTGACTAATGAGAATGGAGTAATGCCTCCAATGAGGTGACCTAGCCGATCGGGTCGTGATCGTACACCATGATGCCCACATGGTGTTAATGTGTTGATATTGAATTCCGAATAAGGGAAATGAATTATTGATTGAGAGTAATACCTCCAATGAGGTGACCTAGCCGGTCGGGTCGTGGCCGGACTCCGCTCGGGATGGCGGTGGTAATGAGAATAGTGGTGAACATGTGATAGATATGCCCAAATCTATGTTGTGGAAGTTGTATGAAGGAATATATGAATTGTTTCTTTGATTTTTCCGTATTAATTGCTTGTATCTATTTGATAGTTCTTTCTAATAAAAATGGTGTTTAGTTATACATACCAGTACAATTCAAATGTACTGACGTCCCTTTTGCCGGGGGCGCTACATTCGTGTTATGATTGTAGGTGGCTCCATGGCGGATAGTGTCGATCATGTGTAGCGGAGAATTTTTCTACGCAAAGTCTCGGTGAGCCTCTTTTTCTTCCATGGGGGCTAAATGGTGTATCTTTTGTTATTACAGCTTTCCACTTTTGAGGTATAGCCGGGGCCTTATTGCCGGCATAGTTATGCTTATCTATTGTATCCTTAGAGGTTCCAAAGACACTAGTGTGGGTCATATACGGGTGTTCGGGGAGTCCATTATATATGTTGTAATCCTAAACTTGTGATCTCTATAAACTGTAACTCTTATAGAATCCTTGAAGCTAGCTTATGTATGATAAATCTTTGTAACATGAAATGAACCAATGATGTAGTATGCACCATGTATTCTCGTCTAAATTAATGAAAGGCATGGGTTCCATATTCATATTGATTTGGGGTAGAAAGTGTTCGGTAAGGCTTACTCGGTTGGGTTCATTTGATTGAGCGCCGATCGAGCCTCCCGAGGTTAGGGCGTGATACTGAGGATGGCATGGGCCAACTCTGTACGGCCTCTATCTTCCTCGGATCCACCCGAATACCCTCGCTCGAAATCACGTGGCCTAAGAATGCCATAGAACTCAGTCAAAACTCACATTTTGAGAACTTTGCATATAACTTCTTCTCCCTCAAGGTTTGAAGCACGGTCCTCAGGTGCTGCTCATGATCTTCCCTACTCCGGGAATACTCCAGAATATCATCAATAAAAACAATAACGAATGAGTCAATATATGGTCTGAACACACTGTGCATCAAATGCATGAAAGCTATTGGGGCATTGGTCAGCCCAAATGATGTAACAAGGAACTCGTAATGACTATACCGAGTCCTGAAGGTAGTCTTCGGGATATCTGGCTCCCGAATCTTCAACTGATGGTAACTTGAGCGCAAGTCAATCTTAGAAAACACTTGTGCGCCCTGAAGTTGGTCAAACAGATCATCAATTTGAGGCAAAGGATAAAGGTTCTTCGCTGTAACCTTGTTCAGCTAGCGATAATCAATACACATACGCATAGAACCATCCTTCTTCTTCACGAACAAAACAGGATCACCCCACGGTGAAATACTAGGTCGAATAAAACCCTTACCAAGCAATTCCTGTAACTAATCCTTCAACTTAGGATGAGCCATACGATACGGAGGAATGGAAATGGGCTGAGTGCCCGACAACAGAACAATGCCAAAATTAATGTCTCTATTGGGCGGCATGCCCGAAAGATCAGCTGGAAACACATCGGGATAATCCCGTACCACTGGAACCGAATCAATAGAAGGGGTATCAGCACTGACATCTCTCACATAGGCCAAATACGCAGCACACCCCTTCTCAACCATGCGCTGAGCTTTAAAAAAAGAGATAACTCTACTGGGGGTGTGATCTAAAGTACCACTCCACTGAATACACAAAATACCTGGCATAGCTAGCATCACGGTCTTGGCGTGACAGTCAAAAATAGCAAAATTGGGCAACAACCAGTCCATGCCCAAAATAATGTCAAAATCAACCATACCGAAAAAACAATATATCCACTCTGGTCTCAAAACCATGAATAGTAACCAAACATCACCGATAAATGCGGTCCACAACAAGAAAATCCCCTAGAGGAGTAGAAACATAAACGGGGGCACTCAAAGAATCCCGAGGCACACCCAAATGCAGAGCAAAGTAAGAAGACACATAAGAATAAGTAGAGCCCGGGTCGAATAGAAATGATGCCTCTCTGTGACAAACTAGTATAATACCTATAATGACGGAGTCGGAGGTAACAGCCTCAGTTTAAGCAGGAATAGCATAATATCTGGCCCAGCCGCTCTCTCGAGGGCAACCTCTATCTCCCCAACCTCTGCCCCTAGTCGGCTAGGTAGGTGGGGTAGCAGCTGGAGCTGTGATCATAGCCTGAGAACTCTGAGGAGCACGATGTGGCTGAGCAGTCTGTAAAGATGCACCCCTACCAAGTCCGGGGCAGTCCTTAACCATGTGGCGTGTATCACCTAACTCGAAACAAGCTTTGGGAGTACGCGGTGGATGTGACTGACTAGGGCCAGGTCTGCTGGACTGACCTCTAGAAGCACCCCACGCAGGAGGCGCGCTAGAAACTGGAGGTGCATAGTAAGGCTCCTGAGGTATAGGCAGAGCTGGAGCACTGCTGGCTGCTGGAAGAGCTGAATGGATGGGGCAACCCGCATAACCTCTGCCATAATGACCTGCTGATGGGGTACGGAAACCAGAGTAGTGACCCGACTCTCGAGACCTCTTAGCCTCCCTCTCCCCTCGCTCCCCGACGAGCATAGTCTCAATCCTCCTAGCAATGCTTACTACCTGCTGATAAGGAATGTCCATCTCCAACTCTCAAGCCATGCTAGATCTGATGGGTGGGATAAGACCCTCAATAAACCTGTGAACTCTCTCCCAAACTGTAGTAACCAACGTCGATGCATGCCTGGCCAACCTGGTATAACGGATAGCATACTCCGAAACGGTCATAGCACCCTGGAGCAAATGCTCAAACTCTACGCCATGCGTCCCTAAGACTCTGGGGGACAAACTCTCTCATAAACATATCCGAGAACTGGTTCCAAGTTAGTGAAGCAACCTCGACTGGACTGTCTATCTCATAAGTGCGCCACCAATCATAGGCGGCTCCCCGAAGCTGAAAAGCAGAGAAAGAAAACCCGCTGGATTCCACTATCCCATAGTGTGAAGAATACGGTAACACTCCTCTAGAAATACCAAGGCATCGTCTAATGTTAATCCACTGAATAATGGAGGATCATACTTCTTGAACCTCTCAAGTCTCCGTTGCTCGTCCTCTGAAGCAGCTGACCGTCCTCGGGCTAAACTGGTACTGCAGGCAATACGGGAATAATCTCGGGAGCCTGCTCAACCTGCACTCGCTGCTCAGGAGTTCAGATGGCGGGAGTATGTGCTCCTTCCCCGGCCTGGGATATGGCTGCAGCAAGGGGAAGTAACCCTGCCTGAGCCAAGGTGGTGTACATACTCATGAACTAAGCCAAAGTCTCCTGGAGAGCTGGAGCAGTAGTGGCAATAGTAGGCGTGCCAGGTACCTGGGCTCCGGCTGGATCTACTGGTGGTGCCTCGGCTCTAGCTTACGTAGGTGCTCTAGCTGCACCACGTGCGCGTCCTCGACCTCTACCCTGGCCTCGGCCTCTGACGGCTGTAGTAAGGGGCGCGGGTGCCTGATCATCTCGAGTAGCAAGTGTCCTCACCATCTGTGAGAGAATAGAAGTCAGAAGTTTAGAATTGATGTCAAAAATATCACAGGGAAAGGAATTCAAATGAAATGAAGATTTTTCCCTAAACAGTTACATAGCCTCTCGTAGATAAATACAGACGTCTCCGCACCGATCAGCGAGACTCTAAATAACCAGCTTGTATTCCGTGACTCCAATGAACCTAGAGCTCTAACACCAACTTTTCTCGACCCCAATTCACCCTCCATGAACATGTCGTGATGGAACCTAGTTCCTATAACTAGGTAAGCCTAACAATGCAGAAATTAATATAACTTGCGGAAACATTTAATTAAACAAAGCAAAACTATAGAAAACGGTATATAAGTTTCACTTGGAATATACAACTCAAAAATAAAGCGCGGAAGTCTACAATCTAATCCCAAAACCCGAAAACTCATGGGAACCACAGGCTAACAGAAATGTAATATATTGCTCTAACTCGAGAATATCTAAACAACTGAAAGAAAAGGATAGATTAAGTACTAAAGTTGGAACAGAATAGAGACTCCTGGTCTGCAGACGTGGCAAATATACCTTGAAGTATCCGCTAGATCTCTCCGCCTCGAGGATATTACCCTGAGTGGAGGTACCTGGATCTGCATATGAAAAACATGCGCAGAAGGGGCATGAGTACACCACAGCGGTACTCAATAAGTTCCAAGCCTAACCTCGGTTGGGTAGTGATGAGGAAGGTCAGGGCCCTACTGAGGTCAAATAACATAATATGAATTAACAATATGAAAGCTGATAGTAATAATGAGTACAGTAATGAGACTAGACAGGTTAAACAGGGGAATAACAACTACACAAAGAACAAAGTAAACACGGAATATGTACAACTCAATACCAAATGGTAACAATGAGGATCTCCCAGGATTCTGTCATGTAGTCATTGTCTCAACTGTCCGGTGGATCTCTCGGGATACCGTCCCATAGTCCATCACATGTATAAATCCGAAGGATCTTCCAGGATACCGTCCCATAGTCCAACTATCTATGTACGGGGGGGCATCTACCGGGAATCTAACACGTAGTCCCAAAGTAAAAGTGCTGGGGGATCTACCGGGAATCTAACCCGTAGTCCCAAAGTAAACAAACAAGGGGAAGCTACCGGACTCCCACATCCGTTGTCCCAATGTAAATGCGCAACCATAACCAGAAGATATTCAGAAAAGAAGTACAAAAGAAAAACAACATGTAGTACTAGCCTAGCATGCTTCAGGTAGTATAGTCAAGGCAACTTAAACAATTAGGCAAGTTGAATCAACTAAACTTGCTTTTCTAATCTAACACATGTTATAATTGCAAGTAAAATAAGGCAAATATGAAGGAAAACTCAGTCTCGATATCTTAAGTGAAAATTGAATTTTCAACAATTGGCTCAAGTACGCGCTCGTCACCTTGCGTACAAGGAACTCAAATACCAAATAACAAATCCTAAGGGGAAAGGTCCCCCCCCCCCACAAGGTTAGACAAGCCACTTACCTAGAACCAGCTCCAAAATCAACTTTAAATTACACGTTTGCCATGATTATCCGACTCCGACTTGAAATCTCAAGAAACTGATTCTACTATTAAATTCAAAGACAAGACGCGCAATTAGGTAAAATGACCAAAATTCCCCTCAGTCAAATGTCTCAGAATCAGATAATTTTCACATTTTCAAAACTCTCATACTCTCACGAGTATAACCATATAAAAATATCCCAAATCAGAGGTCAAACACCCACTCAAAACTCAATAGTTTGGTCTATGAAGTTTTCCCCATTTTGCATTCAAAAATCCAAAATTAAGTAAGAATTCGTGATTATATTAGTGGGTTTTAAGCATAAGAGGGTAGAGAATCGTTACCCAATCATTTCCCTCGAAAACCTCTCGAAATTGCTCCCAAATCTGAGCTCCCAAGCTTGTATTTTGATAAAAATGGCTAACCATCGTTTTTGAAATGTTAAATATTGTCTAGCACTTTAATGCATCGCGAACGCGGAGGTGAGCTCGCTTTCGCGAAGAAGAAAACTTGAAGATGCCAAAATTACCCTTTATAATCACGATGGGTAGAATGCGAATGCGAAGGCCTGGGGGCACGAAGCTACGCGAACACGACACCTGTGTCCGAACGCGATGAAGGAAAAATGTAAGGTCCAGGAGTTGGGCTATGCGAACGCGATGGGAAATTTGCTGAGGCTACGCAAATGCGGGGGAGGGTATGCGAACATGTATAAGGATGTCACGACCCCAGTTCTCCCTCCGTGAACATGTCGTGATGGCACCTAGTCTCTGTAACTAGGTAAGCCTTACAATACGGAAATAACAACCTAACTTACGAAATAGTTAATTAAAACTGAACATATTAAAATAATAACTGCATATAAGGTCGCTCGACCTATACAACTCAAAAGAAATGCGAAAGTCTACAACAGAATCCCAAAACCCAGAAACTCACGAGAACCACAGGCTAATAGAAATACCGTAAATGCTCTAATCTCCAGAATGTCTACATCAAAGTATGATAGAATCGAAACACTACAGATAGAATAAGCAAGGAGACTCTTCGGTCTGCGAACACTGCATATATACCTCGAAGTATCTGTAGTTCTCCCGCCTCAAGGATAATGCGCCTGAGTGGAGGTATCTGGATGATCTACATATGAAAAACATGCGTAGGAAGGGCATAAGTACACCACAGCGGTAGTCAGTAAGTGCCAAGCCTAACCTCGATTGGGTAGTGACGAGGAAGGTCAGGGCCCTACTGAGGTAAAATATAATAATAATAAAATAACAGTATGAAAAACTGGCAGTAAGAATGAGTACAGCAGTTGCATAAAACAAGCAAAACAAGGCAATGTCAAATACGCAAAGAACAAAGTAAACACGAAATGTGTACAGCTCAATACCAGTGATAACCATGAGGATCTCCCAGGATACCGTCATGTAGTCCTTCTTCTCATCTGTCCAGTGGATCTCCCGAGATACCTTCCCATAGTCCATCACATATGTAAATCCGAAGGACCTCCCAGGATACCGTCCCGTAGTCCAACCATCAATATGCAGGGGGATCTATTGGGAATCTAACTTGCAGTCCCAAAGTAAAAGTGCAGGGGGGTCTATCGGGAATCTAACCCGCAGTCCCAAAGTAAAAGTGCAGGGGGATCTACCGGGAATCGAACCCGTAGTCCCAAAGTAAACAAACAAGGGGGGAGCTACCGGAATCCCACATCCGTAGTCCCAATATAAATGCGCAATCACAACCAGACGATACACAAAAATGAAGTACAAAGGACAAGCAACATGTAGAACTGGTCTAGCATGCTTCACGTAGTACAGTCAAGGAAACTTAAACAATTAGGCAAGTTAAATCAACTAAACATGCTTTCCTAATCTGGCACAGGTTATAATTGCAAGTAGAATAAAGCAAATATGAAAGAAACTCAATCTCAATATCTTAAGTAAAAACTGAATTTTCAATAATTGGCTCAAGTACGCACTCGTCACCTCGCGTACAAGGCACTCAAAGTAGCAAATAACAAATCCTAAGGGGAAAGGTCCCCCACACAAGGTTAGACAAGCCACTTACCTCGAACCGGTACAAAAATCAAACCACGCCTTTACCACGAGTATCCGACTCCAAATGGCCCAAATCTATTCATTTCAATTACATCTCATAAATAACATCTCAAGCAACGGATTATAATATTCAATTTAAAGCTAAGACGCAAATTTAGATAAAATGACCAAAATGCCCCTCGAGCCAACGTGGTCAAAACCTGAAGTTCGAACTAAAATCCGATTACCCATTCCCCCACGAATCCAACTATGTGATTAGTTTTGAAATCGGACCTCGAATTGAGGTCCAACCCCTTCCTAGCCAATATACCCAAATTTCCCCATTAAAATCTTCGATTTGACGTTGAAATTATGTTAAAAGGTGTTAAGGAGTGAAGAAACTAAGTTAGAAATCACTTACCAATCGTTTTGAAGAAGAAGAATTACTTAGAAAGTCGCCTCTTATGTTTTGGGTTTTTGAAAAGTGAGAAATAACTGAAAATCCTGTGTATTGATACTCTCTAATGCCCCAGCGCTGACCGCGCAAAAAGGATCGCGATCGCGTTGTACAACTGGAAAACCTGCTACTCTTTGAAACCCCCAGCGTGGACTGCGCAAGAAGGACCGCGGTCGCGCTGGTGCAACTGAAGACTGCTGGCTCTCTGAAGTTTGCCACATGGATCGCACAAGGATGACCGCGGCCGTGCAGCACATACCGCGGACCGTGCTAAGGCGACCGCGGGCGTGCTGGTGCCTGCAACTTTTCCTGACCTGCAATATCTGGTGTTTTTAAGTCTAAGACCTCCCAGAACCTACTCGAAACTCACCCGAGCCCTCGGGGCTCCAAACCAAACGTATACACAACCTCGAATACACCCTACGAGCTCATCCGCGCGATCAAATCACCAAATAATATCATATACATCGAATCAAGCCTCAAAGTTCATGATTCCATCTCAAATTTTTCATAAGACATAAAATTCCCATTTCGGGTCAGAAATACATCAAACGACGTCCTTTCTCAACCAAACTTTACAGAAAGTGCTTAAATCATATATAAGACTTGTACCGGGCACTGAAACCAAAATACGGGCCCGATACCCTAGTCTTCTGATTAAATTTTGTTTCCATTTTCCTTAATTATTTCCAGAAAACAATTTCACATAAAAATTCATTTCTCGGACTTGGGACCTCGGAATTTGATTCCGGGAATATGCTCAAGTCCCATATTTTTCCACGGGCCCTTCGGGACCATCAAATCACGGGTCCGGGTCCGGGTCCGTTTATCCAAAAACATTGACCGAAGTCAAATTTATTCAATTTAGTATCAAAATTTAGCATTGTTTTTAGAGAATTCATATTTAAGTTTTCCGGTTATGCGCCCGGACTGCACACGCAAATCAAGGCAACCCAAGAGGAGGTTTTAAGGCCTCAAAATTTACAGAACGGGAAATAAATAAGTGATGACCCCATTGGGTCGTCACAAAGGTACTGGCCCCCCTCTAGGATTACACTACGCGAACGCGTGAGAGGGGCCGCGAACGCGAATAAGAAGGAAATCAAAGCTACGCGAATGCGATGGGAGGTTCGCGAATGCGAAGAAGAATCCGGGACCTGCAACTGCTGAAGGATTTTCTGCAATATTTACAACTCCAAAATGCTCCGTTGAGCATCTGAAACACACCCGAGGCCCCAGTCCTCAACCAAACCTACGGACATATCCCATAACACCATTCAAACTTATACCAATCCTTAAACCACCTAAAACAATGTTGGAAACTCGAATTAAACAAGGATTTGAGCCTAAGAACTTCAATTTCCATCAAAACACGCTTTTGATCAAAAACCTAACCAAAACACGTCCGAATGACCTAAAATTTTGCACACACGTCCCAAATGACATGACGGAGCTACTGCAACTTTCGGAATTCCAATATGACCTTCGGATCAAAAACTCACTATCGGACCGGAAACTTCAAAAATTCAAACTTCGGTATTTCAAGCCTAAATGAGCTACGGACTTCCAAAATACATTCCGAACATGCTCCCAACCCCAAAATCACATAACTAAGCTAACGGAACCATCGTATTTCCATTCCAAGGTTGTCTTCACACTGTTCCGACTACGGACCATTTTTCAACACTTAAGCTCTCATTTATGGACTAAGTATCCTAAAACTCTCCGAAACTCAACACCGAACGTCCCAACAAACCAAAATAGCAGAAATAAACTTAGGGGAAGCAGTCAATAGGGGATCGAGGCATTAATTCTTAAGACGATCGGTCGGGTCGTCACATGACTCCATGTCGATTGATTCTGGTTCCTTAATTGATGGTGGTTGAAAAATATTTCTTTAAAACCCTAAAAGCTTTGCCCCATCGGTAAGATCACTGATTTCCTTACCATATTTGTTATGATACTTATTTCTACTAAGTTGTATCCTTAATCAAGGATTTATTAATTTGGTCATAATCGACTACTCTATGCTACTGAATCTTGACCCCTTCCTTATTTAGGCATGCATTGATTTTTCTTCTTGTCTTATATGATATTGAATATTCCCGTTTGATTTGATTCCCTTGAATTAAGGGGAATACTGACCTTGATTTCTTGACTGATTGATTCTGATTTCCTTAATCACTGATGGACTTTGATTTTCACCTTATTTGCTACCTGCTTTCAAACTATAAATGCCTTGGTCTTTCATTAACACAACACACGAACACATTGTCCTAAACTTTCTCCTTCACATGCACACATATTCTCTCTTGCTCTTCTTGCTAGTTATTTGCTATTCTAAGTCGGCTGCAAGCCAAGATTGAGTATTATACACTCTGTGTTTATTCTCCCTTAACTGGTATGTCCTCAGTTTAGTTTAAAGCTTACAAAACAATATGTTTCATTGGTATTTCAATTCTTCTTATTTCTACTATGCTTCTACTTATTGTTTTCTACTCGACAATTAGCATGCCCACTTATTATTTTACTAGTATGATTATGGTATCTTCTCCCTTAAACTCAATATGTTACCCCTTAATAGCCTACAATGTGATTCTGTTTTTACTAATGTTGCTTTAATTTCTAGCGTGAACCTCTTTGTCATAAAACTGTTAGGTTTTGTAATACATCCTCACCCCCTAGCATTTCTCTGATCCTAACATATATGTAAATTTGCCTATGTGTTTCATAATTGTACCCAACCCCTTACGTCCCTGCTTTTGAATTTTGAAATTATACTATTCTTTGAACTTGTTATGTGTGTGTTGTCTTGTTCTAAGTTGTTGTTGCTCCTATTTCCTTCCCCTTTCAAAACTGTTTTTTTCCTAAACAACTCTTCTGTTGTTATGCAAACTTATTTCAAATATGTTGTTTCAAAACTATTTTCCAACTCAACCTTTTTCAAAACTATTTCAAGCACTCTCACTTTACTCCTACACCACTAAGTTCCACCTCTTTTGTGTGAGCCTTGCCTTGGGACCCTTGAGCTCTCTCTGAACTTGGACACATGAAAGCTGGCCTTTCCACACTACACATACTCTGTCTTGGCTATGAAATATGTGTGTGAGCACTGCCCGGGATCCCTTGAGGTCCTTAGGGAACTCTGACACATCCGGATATGAGTAAGGCTATGAAACAATCTTGGCATTTGAGGTGTTGAAGTTAGATTTATTACATAACTCATAAAGGAAGTCCTAATCATGTGCTTAAAATCTAGGCCTGTTTTCAGGCTCTCTATAGTATAACTTCTTGTTTTCTTTCCTACTAATGTAATTCATTTCAATTTTGGTCTGTAATAATCTGTTGTAAATGAATATTGGGGTAGGCTAGTAAAAAGAGGAGGGTAGATGTACATGTTATCAATATCAATAGGTAGAAAATATGTTTTAGGTTTATATTCTCATGTATCTGCATTAGAATTCATGTTTAGGGCCAATACATGCAAAGCATATCATGTAATAGAAACCATGCTCCTAGGTTCATGTTTACTGCTTTCGGAGTTTCATTTTGACATCTCTATTACCACTTAGAAATCCTGCTTTAGGCTAACATAAAATTGTTGCTCCCGCACGTCTTGAAATTATGTTGTAACTCTTTGGGCATTTAAAAATCATGTTTTAGGAATTCTGCAATCATTCTGCATTTTCATATGTAAATGTTAGATACCTTATTTTAGGATCTTATTCATACTCGCTCAGTCACACCTAGTTAAACTACTGATGCGTGAAAAAGGACATAAAATAGTCTCATGTTTGATTATCCCGTTTGAGTGAAACTTGTTACAATCCCTGCATGTCTTTGCAACATTTAGAATAACATGTTTTAGGTAAAATGACTTTCAAACTATTTTTTATAATTTTGGTAACTACTGCTATTATTTTACGCCCAGGCAAGCCTTAGGCAATTAACTTTAAAATAAAATCATAATTGTCTTTGTGATTTAACTATCAGCATGTTTAAAATTAATAGGCAAGTTTGATTAGGACTTCTTTTCTGAGTCGTGTGGTAAATCTAATTCTGCTGTTATCACTTAGATACCATGCTTAGGATATGAATTTAGACCTTAATTATGTATGAGTCATGTTGTTTATGTGTACTGTGTGTGGAGGTATATCTGAGCCTTTCATTTGTCTTCCATGCTCCCCTTAATTGACGTCCTACTTGTTTATTATATGTTGCCTTATTATTTTACCTTTAAACCTGAGAGTCTGCCTAGAACCCCCCTCATTCTATAGGATAGGAGTCCTAAATTTCTTTGTGACTGATAGGAAGGGACGGGTAACATCATGCAATAGGGGTCGAGGCCAACCCTCGCTTTAATTACCTTCCTGGGGTGGGAAAGGGTAGATACAGATATGATGACCGGTGCGTTAATACCACGTGTACCCCTTCTTTGAGGAGTGTCATACCGAGTATTGCATTGATGTGATCTATATTATAAACAAACCTAGGACACCTTCTTTACATTCATAAATATTCTAAGATTGTACTTCTTTTCAACATCTTGCTTTTCATTAACTGTTTTTTTTAAACATCTGAATATTTAAACTTAAATTCCCTACTATTTGAGCCATACTTGTTTATTTGCTAATTGTACAAATTTACAAAAATTGTTTGGTCGGGAACCACCCTAGTGGATCCTGAGGGATGCCTAACACTTTCCCCTTAGGATAATTTCAAGCCCTTATCCTTTCTCTGGTTACCAAGCGTAGTTATAAATTAACCCTATAGGTGCCCTAACGCACCTTAAATCGTTAGGGGGCGACGCTTAAAAAATGCGAACCCCCTTTCCAAAAGGAAAGAGTTGTTCCAACCAAATGTCATAAACCCGATTTCGCGAGAAAAAGGGGACGCGACATTGGTTCAGGTTCGGAGTGGTTTTGGAGAGGTATGAGACACTTAGCCTCTTTTGAGTACGCTTAAGTTGGAAAAGTCACCAGATGTTGACTTACGTGAAAAAGGTCTCAGATGTGGATTCTGATTATTGACTAGTTTTGGAGCGACGAACACCGATTTGAGGTGTTAAAGCGGCATTGGAGCTGGTTATGGAACTTCGGAGCGAGGTAAGTCTCATGTCTAACTCTGTGAGGGAGAAGCTACCTCTAGGTAAGTCTCCTATCTAACTCTATGAGGGAGAAACCACCCCTAGGTGATGTATTCGTAAGGTTCTACTTGTTGCGGGGCTACGCAAGGTGACAAGAGTCTGTACATAGCTAGATTCATGTTATTTACTATTTGAGTTATCCCTCACCTGTTAAATTCCTTTATCTTAGGTTACAACACGAGACTAGACTTCCGTAGAGTGATAAACTTGCTATTATAGGGATTTTACGAGTTTCATAATTAGCCGTGGAATAATTCTGTTCCTCTTATGGATTTCCCCCGTGCTATGCATTTTCATCGAAAGGTTTTCCTCAAATATTATAACTCATACATTTATTCACGAGTAGGGTCAAGGACCCGTTAAATCTTCTTATTCCAATGTTCGCCTCGACAGGATTTTGTACCATACTCTCACATGGGAGCGAGTCGTTCGCCTCGGCAGTATAATAGATGCATCTATGGTTTGTATCATTTGACCCACGAAAGTGCACAGACTATGATGGGAACTGGTCGTACGCCTCGGCATTTCTATAAAATACTCTCATGGAATCATGTGTAATATTTGACAAAAAAGATAGTGTGTCTATGAGTCTTCCTAATTTGAATTATGACAACCTATCTTGTGAGGTCCATTATATATATATGCGCTTCGATTGAGGAGGTGATTGCTAATTGATAGCTTGAGTCTATTGTAGAGGGGAGGATTGTATCAAGTATTTACACTTATTTATTTCGTTTTTTTACTATGCCACATATATGCTTACTTCTTAATATAAATGTCATTGGACCATTAGTAAGTGTCGATGTCGACTTGTCACTACTTCTCTGGGGTTAGGTTAGATAGTTATTGGGTACACGTTGATTTACATACTCATGCTACACTTGCTACATATTTTTTGTGTAGGTACATATATGTCTGGTGGTCTTTTGGGCGCAGGGTCACAGATGTTGCAGGGATTTACCTTGAGCTACATTTCATGTTGCAGTCCGCAACCTGTAGAGTCTCCATCATAGTTATTTATATTTTCCTGTCTAATTTGTATTCCAGACATATGTTGTATTTTATTATATTTCCTAGCTGATGCTCATGCACTTGTGACACCGGGTTTTGGGGGTTCCTACGGGTTGTTCATTATTGTAGTTTGTGAAAATATTATAATTTACCCTGTAACTTCTATTTCTTACTATTTAATTAATGAAAAATTATGATTTCAAATATTGAAATGAGTAATTAAGTTAATCATTCACCGTTGGCTTGCCTGACAGCTGTATTAGGCGATATAGCAACCTTTAGTGAATTTTGGATCGTGACAGTTTCATTAGTCATACACAAATTAATCTTCAAGATAATTTATCAAATACACAGCTCCATCATGGTTAGTTATTCTTTAAATCACTTAACGATAATAAATTAATATAGTTTGAATTGATTTAAATATTAGATTCCGAATAGAACAGAAGAAAATTCATTTTACAGCAATAGAAACGTTAAATTAATCCATGAAAATAAGACCCAATACAATGTGTATCAGGTGATATCTGTTGTTAAGGAGAATGGATTTCAGAGTGGAAACAAAACGGGTCCCTCCAATAAATACATTGATTAAACTAATATTGTGTTTATCTAACTTGGGGACCTAATATCTCAATACTTTGCTATAAATTAAAAGTTTACATAATGCGTCAATGTTTGGTTTTTTCCTTTCAGATTGTTAATATGAAATTCCAAAAGTTCGTCCTTTACTTTGTATTCTCAGTTTGAGCAACAGCTCAGCTCTGAGCTAATTAGCCCACACGTTGACACTTAATTTTCTTAAAGCAATTTATTCGAATTTGGGAAAATATATACAAGTAAATAATTTTTATGTGTTCCTTCAGGTTTAGCATAAGTTGTGTTTTTAAGATTTTCTTTTTATTTAACTTATTTTTTTTTTCTCTTATTCTTTTTAATATTAAGCATGAGGCCAGAGGGCAAATGGGCCTTAGAAATATAAGAAAATGATATTGTATAGTAACTCTCAAAATAATAGCTGAAAAAATATATAATTTTTGTGTGTGTGTATATATATATATATATTTTTATTTTTTTTTAATTTTTTATGTTACATACAAAAATTATACAAATTTTCTATATTTTTTCAGCTACCGAATATAAATAATTTTCGGTGCGATCTAAAAGTGATAATAGCCCTTGATGAGATATCGTACTTAACCAAATCCAATCACCTAGCGGACTGAGTTGAGTTGGCCTCACGGCTCACGCGTTAAGTCCATTTTAACCCAACAAATTTTGAAGTGTTTCCCTCATATGTGCCTGCAGAGTGAATAAATATGTAACATACACTATTATGAACTGTAATGGGTACTGTACCCGATATTTGTTCGTCGGAAATTGCAACTACTAGGTTTTAAAGGATTAATACGTTAACTATTCAAATAAACTGTGGTAGCTCATAAGAAGATACATTCTAATAATTTATCTTTGATTAGTTTTGCCCAAAACTTATTGACTTGCACTGAAATTCGGTGTATCAGTAGTAAGGTGCATTTTCCAGGTAACAAATCTAATTGCAATTAAAATAAAAAAAATCATGAGAACTCGTAAATAACAGAATAAATAACTAATATATATATCCGAAATAAAGTAATATATGTAAACTCATACAGTACATGATATTAATAGGAGTTTCAGAGATACTTCTGAAAGTGCAACTCCCAGAGGGATCTCTAAATCCCAAAATACTTACAATTGCAACACTAAGGTGCAAAAGTTAGGGCATTACAGGAAATAAAGAGTTTACACAAGATTAACTTATAGATAATATAGAGTTCAGCCCCAGTCTTTTATCGAATTAAGGATTAATTAGCTTAGTAGCAGCTTCCAATATTTATTGTCTCGCTTTTAAAGTCTTTTACACAGGAGATTTGATTTGGGCATCTTCGTGATTTTTACCATCTTTAGCCTCTCCATTTTCACTGCCCATGGATGGTAAACTAACTGGATAAACCTCAGAATTAACTTTTATTGTAGGCAACTCCTCCAGCTTCACAACAGTGGGTAGTTTTTTCTCTTCTGCCTCATTTGGCTTGGCGTTTCTGTATATTCCATACAATACCATTTGCAGCACTCCTAGTATCATTCCCGCAATGTTTGGTACCTGTTTTTGTTTTAATTACGTGGGGAACCAAACATTAGCTACATCATAGTATTATTAACACGGACGCTATCAGTATAGTTTAACTTGTTGTAGCATGTTATAATTAATGTCTGTACTTATTATGGACGGTTGCATGTAACTGTCTTTTGGTTGACTTGATTCTTTTATATTGTTAGTGAATAAAAGTAACTAAATTTATGTTGATATATTTACCATAGTTTGGTACCCTGTTTAATATGTTTGGTATTGTACTTTATCTATTTAATAACATGCACCAGTACAAACTCTCTTACATGGTAGGCTTAAAAGTTAAAGAGAGTGATAATATAATTACCGTGACATAGATATCTCTCAAAAGTAAACCGTACAAAAACCACATTACAGCACTAAGTGTAAGGGTTAACGACAAGTTAAATGGCATGAACTCCACACTTTTGGTCCGTATTACTCGCCCCTGCAATTTTACAAAAATGACATAATTAAATAGCGTTAGAGAGAGTTGTTTAGGGATTAAATACCTTATTATCAGAATTTAAATAATCGAAGAATTAAACTGTCTTAGGTTACCATAATGCTTAGAGGTGCTACAAATACACTAATAGAAAACGCCATGCAAATCCATCCAATAAGTTCAGCACGTTTTGCTCCTTTGCATAAAATTTGAGTAAGGAAAAGAATCAACCCAAAGCCACCGAAATTCAACAGTAGAACAAGTCTCAATGTTTGAATCTGCAAAACCATTCCAAATTTCATAATCCACCAAACTATGTAACAATAACTATAACGAAATTAATGTATAATCTATAAGTACAAAATTAAAGTTGTATATACCCTTGTTTTTTTTGTCGCATAAGCAAAATAAATAGCAACATAAATAGTCTCCGCAATGCAGCCAAAGGAGTTGATGGTGATGATAAGGGTTTCATTTGTTTTAACCATTGCATAATAAATCCAAAGCATTGAACTAAATAATGCAACAACATACGGCACCGATTGAAAACCTTCGGCTGATTTCTTCTTAACGATCCCATAAAATGTAGGTCTGCGAATCAAATGTTAAAAAAGAAAATTAATTTTTTGTTGTTGGTAAGAAAAAAATAAAGCTTACGTCTAATTTTGATTTTGGAGAGAAAACTTACACTGGCGATATAAACACCATGAAGGAGATTATGTTACCTGCAACATTGTCAGGATGGACAGGCATTAATTACTTCTCAACAATTTCTTCTTCCTTTTTTTTCTATTTCTCAAACAAATTAATTTATTCTAGTTTCATGCATGTAATTAATATTATCTTTTTCCTTTTCCGAAAGGTATTCTTCCTCCTACTGGAATGTAAGAATATATTAAAGAACACAAAATAAAAAGTATTAGTAAAAGTTTACTATTGAAGGTTTTGGCTGAAAGTTTTTGTAGCCTAGGAGATAGTAAGAAAACTTACACCATAGTTTTTAAAAGCAGTAGCGACTACTTGCATGAAAAGAGTAAAAGGCACATAAAATTATGGGAGAATGCTGAGAAAATTAGGGGAAGGATATGGCTAGTGACGGAGCCACCTTACAGGAAAGGGTTCGCGGGAAAAAATACATTGTGTAGATAGGTAAAAAAAATTACTTATGTATATATACTATGTATTGACTCCCCTTAATTTCCTGGTATATCTACTTTTAAATATTTTGACACATCTTAACGAAAATTCTGGCTCCACCGCTGGATATGGCTACTAGATAAGCTAGAAAGTTTACCCAAAATGCCAAAGGCGAAGATCAAAGGATGGTTTGCCATGTCCTCAGGTTTTTTTTCTTCTTCTTCTCCTCCTCTTGAATTAAGGCAGAAAAGGCAAGGGTAAGATAGAGTAAAATCTAAAGGCTACCCAAGCTCTCCTGTTGATATAAAACAACAGTTGCTGTCACATATTTATAGTGAAGGCTTGGAATGTTTACTACATGAGGAGTTTATGCATATGTGGCATGCAATTGTTACTTTAGCACTACAAATGCTTAGGGATGGATACAGTGTTAAGGTGCCGAGTTCATATGAATCCAATATTTTTTATGCGGAGTATCAATATTTTAATGTTAATTCATTAAAATTATACTTATCAAATACTCGAGCAAATATTAACTCATAATTTTTAAAATATAATGTGTTTAATGTTAAAAATCATAAACTTGAACTTATAAAACTTAAATCGTGAATTAGCTTCTTCTAATGCTGACACCATATTAGCATCCACTAAGTGGTTAAAAACAAAAGCTGGCTGAAAAACTGCATAGATTATTATCTCCTTTTCCCCCATTCCCATATTGAACTTTTAGTCCATGTACTTTCAGCAGAGGAGGTATTTTTTTTAAAAGAATTTCAATTGCATAGCCAAACAATTTTGACCTAGGAAATTTCAATTTTTTGGTGTTATTAACCCAGTGTCTAAGCCTTTTGTTCTCAGGTATATTGTTTTTCTTTTTCTGTTTCTTAAAAATCTTTTTAATCCTTAGATGAAGGAAATTCCGCATGTTAGTGCTTTCATCCTGAAATATAATAGAAGCGGTAAATTCCAAAGCTTTAAAAACTTAAGAAAGTTAGCATGGTGCCAAGGTGAAAAATATATCTGCATAACTCAATTATTTAAAGTAAAGCACGATACAAAGAAATGATATAACATCTTACAAGCTAATTAATAATTGGTAATTTCTGAGACATTTACGCGACCAAGTGACTTATTTTCTAACAGTATAGAAAATAAATCACTTGATCTTTCGCCAAACACTTGGTCACTTAGAGCATGTTTGGAAAGCCGGAAATGGATTTGGGTGTAATTGGATGTAATTACACAGTTTGGCATGTTTGTTAGGCCAAGTAATTATTTGGTCAGCATGGAATTGGATGTAATTGGAGGGGTGTAATTACACTCCCCAATTCTCAATGGGGAGGTGAGAATTGGTGGTAATTACACTGTGTAATTACCAGGTTGCTTTTTATTTTCTTTCCCTTTTGTTTTTATTTGAATTAATGTTGATTTTAATTTTATTTTTACTTTTTAATTTCTATAGAAATTTTAAAATATATTTTTCTTTGTACATTATTTATCTTTTATTTCTCTACCTCTGCTTCTTGTGATTCCATGTAATTGCTTATATTTTATTTTTTATTTATTTTATTATGCTATTTTTGTAACTACACATCCTAATTTTAGAAATAATGAGTTATTAACAAACCTGTCATATAATGAGTGATGCAATTAAAGTGGAATTTGTTGAATGTTGTTGTAAACTTATTATGTTTCTTTATCTTAAGTTGTAGTGGAACTTACTATTCTTATGTTGGAATTTGACATATGCTAAATTATTTTTTCTTTTTGAATTTTAAAATTGTATTATATTCATGGTTTCAATTTACTTATTTTAGTAGTATTGACTCACATTGCATGTTGTTCCTTTTTTAGTTGGAATTGATATATTAGTTTTGTCAAACATTTGAATAATGTTATGACATTATATTTATAAATATTAATTTATTTTATCAAACATGAATTCCATGATGTTCTTACAAAACGTATATTTTTAGTTTTTGTAAGCATCTAAACTAAATTTTATTAATTTAAAAAAAATATAAATTATTTTTACAATATTAGTTATAAATATATGATTACCAATTAATGTATATTCACGAAAAAATATACATCTTAAATACCAAATATAATATTATTTATACTTATAAAAAATTTATAGGCATATATTTATTATATTAACTTTTAAGTTTGATAACTGCTTCATTTAAAATTTAATCTAACTATGTAATTACACTTGTACAACCAAACAGTAAACTTGTAATTACACTGCAATTACACTATGACAAACAAACAAGTCGTCGTAATTATACAGTTGTGTAATTACTAGGCTGTGTAATTACTATCCTAGTAATTACACCAATTTCAATTACATGGTGGCTTTCCAAACAAACCCTTAATTTGTTTGACTTACTCTTCTGTGTCAGACATTTAGCTCATTTATTTGACTAACTAGCTTCACATAGTTAATTATGAATTTTTTGATAATTGAACAAACTATATTTCGATCTAGTATATATGTGACATTATAAGTCTTGGATTAAAAGATGTAATATGAGGTGAATTCTGCAAAACAACAGAACCTCTTACTCTAGGATATAGTCTAAAAAGCAAAAAACATATATTGTACTTATTTATTGACGTGTCAAATGGACAGTCATTACACCAGCTTTTTTATTTTTTTACACCAATAATTTTGCACTTTCAGCCGATTATATTTCAGATGATTGTATGACGTGAACTCCCCTTTCTCTTTTTTTTTCCTTTTTCTTAACGGACCTTCAGGTGCTCGAACACATAGCGCAGTATCGCTTTTACTTTTGAATATTTAACAGTAGTTGAATATATATAACCCCTAGTCCGCAGCTATCATTTGAAAAGTATTATACATAACGTAGCTGCGTAGAAAACTGCGATACAAATTAACTCTGATTATTCGACTTAGTGCCGGCTTTGGGGTAAAGCCTCTAAAGCTTTAGGCCCCCAATTTTAGGGGCCTCCATTTTTTGCCCAATAATTTTTTTTATTAAGTATTTTTACTCTTATTACATATTTTGATAAAATATAAAAATAAAAAGATGTTTTTGTTTCATAAAAATGGGCTCCTAACGTATAAATGTAAAATTTATGGAAGGAATCAAGTGATTATTCTTTTTTCTTTAGTCTTTTTCTCATTATATATTATGTAAACCTTTTCCACTTTCTTTCTTGGTTTGCACAATATTCAATTTCCTTTTCCAATCTTTCTTAGTTCTCACCAAACATTACTACTATTTATTTTTTGTGCCTCCAAGTGTTCCGCGTTTTTCGTCAATCAAGCTAAAGTCTACCAGAAGTATATTGAAAGCAACAAATATTTATTTTCATGTCAAATTAATGACTCAGGCTCTTCTATTCCAACTTTTCAGTACTAGTTTTCATCTACGTTTGTTTTCTTGATATTTTCAATACGTACGCATATATTTTCCTTTTAGTATTTATTCAAATTTAAATATGCCAAATATAAAGTATGAATTCGATTATTCAAAACTTAAGGAGAAAAAATTGAATATTTGACACAATCCCAAAAAGAAGAAATGATAGTTCTCTAATTGATATACTCAATCCAATAAAAAGACTTGATTTTTTTCCAAATGCTTATATTGCATATAGAATAATGGTAACAGTTATCTCAGGTCATCTTCGATCACAAACTAGAAATTTGAAAGAAATTTTTTAAATTAAAATTGATAAAATCTTACGTAATATTAACCATGGCGCAAGAGATTAAATGTATTAACTATATTATCAATTGAAAATAACTATTAGAAGAAATTAATTATAAAATAAATATTCATAATTTTGCATCTGAAAAAGCTAGATAATTTTATTTCAAACAAATAATATATATGAAAATTTTTTATTATAAAAAATAATTAAAGGCCTCTTATAGAAGTTTGGCTTTAGGCCCCGAATAGTATTGAGCCGCCCGTGATTCGACGTACTTAACCTATCATTGAACACATTAATTTCCAGACGAACATGTATACTTTCATCAGTAAAATGGTATTGCGCTCTATCTCTATTGCTTTTTTGACTGTCACCTGTCATCACCTTATTCATACTCACAAAAGACTCACTATCTTTGTCGATACACGTGGCATCACATGCTCTCATGAAAACTCCACAAATTTACGCCTCTAACATAGGTAACTTCCTCAAATCATCCGTACTACCTATTGGAAGATGAATAAAATACACAGTTGGTTTTTTTTTTTTTTTAAAACATAAGTAATGCTGAAACCCTATTCGTTCTTCTTCTTTTACCCAAAATCAAGTTAGTCTGCATTTCTACGAAGAATTATAAAGATAGGAATATTTAATTTTGTCGCCATTAAAGGTACTTTACCGAACCTTTTGAACAAGTTAGGATTGATTTTTGAAATATTAGGTGCTATAGTTGGTTGTCTATTACATAAGGAAGATAACATTGAATTACTTGATAATCTTTCCATCAATATAATAACATATCAAGATTTGTTTACCGTATTAAAATAAATCTCTAGCGCTTGACAAACATATAGTGATACAGCACCTCTACCATCAATCGATAAGTAAGAAATGTTGGGATATATACTATTAACCATGAGTTTGGTTTAGATATAGTATTTATTATGAAATAATTGTTTATTCAGTTTTAATAAAGTTTTAAATATATCATATATTAGTCTGTGTCTTTTGCTTATATAGTAGATGATTTAGTGTATAGAGTTTAGCTTATACACGGAAGATTAAATCATCGGTTCTTATAAGTATAAAGGTTAAGTTAACAATCTAATGATGGAATTGGACAACCCATCAGGACTGATTGTAGCACAAGATTAAATATAGTTTATCTTGATTATGGGAATGGTTTAATTCCAACTTCTTGTGCTAGTACATTTTGTATGTATTGAACGGACCAGGTAGAGATAAGTATTTTATACTGACTTAATAAAATAAACTCTCTAGCCATTAAATGTACTTATACTCTTAATCTTGATATAATTATTATTAGCTGTGTATATTATTATTGTTTTAATTTATTAAAAGGCGAGATTCTTTCGTGGGTCAATATGCCTGGTAAATTGGATAATAATAATGTACATTGGCGAAGTAATAGTTAGTTGATAGAATCCATGTCTCGGTTTAGAGATTGATAATACATCTTTATGAAAGCTTATAAGTTTTCATGTGTAAACGCGGCCGGTGAATTTTGTATCCGACACATGAAATAAGTTAAGCAAAAGTCTAAAGGAGATAATCAATAAATTAAATCGTCATTAATTTAATTTAATTGATTAGTATCTGAATCTTAATATGGGGAGTTAAATAAAATTTAATGGATGAATTTCGAAATTGGATAAGGAGTGCAATTACGAATTTTTAGTGGAATAATTTATAATTAATTATGCTAGATATTAATTTCGAAAAGAAATTAATTCCATAATTGGAGCCTTGTTAATTAAATTATGTGGTCCCTACTGTGCCTAACTAGTAGGAAATAAAGGAATCCTTTTTCTGGTGGAAAAGAAAACCCAATAGGTTCTGGAAAAGAGTCTTAACCCTTAAAACTTGTGCTATAAATACATAAGGTTTTCCACCTAGAGGGTAGAGCACATGGTGGCTGAAATTTTCAGCCAAGTTTTCCTAGAAATTTCGCCCACACGAAATTGTTATTTTCGGTATTATTTGGGTAACACAGTAGAAGACCGTGGACCGTTCGAGGATCACGATTGTGCGGTTGATGGAGATTCCATTGAGAATTTATGGAACTAAAGGCTCACGTGGTAGAAGAGATATGTTCACGCTTCAAGAGGTAACCCGTGAAATCCCGTTTATGCTAGTTGTCTAGATTACATGTGATTTTGATACTGGGATTGCTTCCGCTGCTTATTATAATTCATCAATTGGTATCAGAGCCCACTCACATCTAATTAGATAATTAAGTTTTTCATGAAACAAGAATATTGTGTTTATGTGCATTTTTTGAATTACATGTATATGTGGTTTTTTGAAAAACTGCACTACTGTTTTGTGAATTAACTGTGCAAAATTTTAGATTATTCTTGTAATCATGAGATATCTATTTTTTTATTGATATTTGATTGAGATTATCTGAATTTTTTGGTGCAAACCCTAAAAAAATGCAAAACCTGATTTTGACCGAATTGTTGGTATTTTCGGAGGTCAGCGAACTTGACGGACTCGGATTGAGCTGAAATTTGGTGGGTCCATTGAAAACGACGTGGTGAGAAAAACTCACTGCTTTTGCAGTGAATCATGGTGTTTTAGGCGTTTTGAGGTCGTTTGGACTATGTTTTGGACGTTTTTCTATTTTCTGAAAATTATTTTTTATATAATTTTAATTCGTTTTTAATTTAATGGTGGTGGGGGTGACTCCCCATAGTCTCCATAATTAAATACTGGTGATATAATGGGTTTAAACATTAGCTATTAGTAAATAGATATGTTGTTGAATTAAATTCAATAATAGAGGTGTAGGATTTTATTCACTAGGTCTTACAAGGTATAATTGATATTGTGTAATGATATAATTATTTTGTAAGAAAGTAAAATCCTTTGTTTGATATCCTGGATGACTAATGATTAGAGCGTTTGGCATATTGGTGCGTCATAAAAAATTTCTCAAATTTTAGTTTATGTTTTCATGCCCTGCGTGATTGCTAGTCTTGGATTTTCGATGAAAAATTTTGTTCTCTAGTTTGAGGTTGTAATTAAGTGAAATATGACGATATTTTGTATGAGTTTTATATTATAGGCATGGCTTTTAAGCTGTGGTCCATAATCTGCCATAAAATAATTTTATGAGCTATATGTATCTTCACTTGTAAATTGAGAATTTTGTGAGTAATAAACTGTTACTACTAAAGTGGTTTGTTTATTTGAACTCATGAAAAATTCTTAATAAATTTGTACATGTGAAATTGTGTCTATTCATGGATTGAGCATTATGATTAATAAGCAGGATCCACAAAATGGTCTATTTATTTGAGTCATGAAAATCTGCTTAATGCACCATGTGAATTTTATCCTTGATAAATCTACATTAGTGTTGGAGGTTCCTAACTAGGAAAAGAGTTTTATCTTTGGGTACTAGTGAGACCAACTCCACCCATGAGAAGAGATATTGGAGTTTTCATCGAACGAGAGAAAA